>OZ014530.1:350637194-350799081 GCA_963966105.1 Volucella zonaria
CACTTGATTGCGTCGAATCTTCAATGGGACGAACCCACTTTCGCACTCGTGTAGTAGCATGTGCACTTAAAGATCTCAACATACATAAATCCGCTGGCCCAGATGGTATATCTCCCCTTCTTATGAAGAGGTGTTCTTCACGCTGGCAAAACCACTGCGTAAGCTTTTTCATCAAGATGGAAGATGGAAAACAGCATTTGTTCAGCGCGTCCCTAAAAAAGGCGAATCTTCGTCTCTCTCCTCCGATAGACCCATTGCACTTACGTCGTTTTCGTAGCAGCGGGTCCACTGGTGATCTGATGGCATGTCTCACCGAAAAGTGGAACCAAAGCGTACATCAATCTGGCGAAAGCAAGATAGTTGCACTTGAGGATTTGACAGAGTTTGGCATCAGGCTCTTTTGTCAAAATGCGTGCTTTCGGGATCGATGACTCTCTTCTTCAATGGATTAGAAATTACCTTTCGGAACGGTTAATTCAAGTTGTCTTAGACGGTTTAAAGTCTGATATTCACAAAATAAATGCTGGTGTGCCCCAGGGCTCCGTTCTGTCTCCGACGTTCTTTCAATTTTCATCAACGATCTCTTGTCTGCTAGCTCTAATCCAATCTATTCCTTTGCTGTCGACAGTACTATCTGCTTTTCATATTCGTTCCCGACTCTCGTCTCTGCTCTTCGGCTTTAGAACGGGAACGGCAGCGTATGTTAAGCTCATTAAATCCTGATATTAACAGCACAACTAATTGGGGAACCACTAACAGAGTAGAATTTAATGCTTCCAAAACACAATGCTGTCTGCGGTCGTTAAAGCGAAATTTAAATGCCCAGCATGGCACTTGCATCATCCAAAGCGATAAACTTTCCATTCTCGGTATGTGTGTCAATGACAACTACGTTGGAATGACTACATACTCAGTGTCGTCAATAATGCTGCGAAATGTCTAGGTTTCCTCAAGCGATGTAAAATATATTTCACCCCTCTGCTCTGGCCTCAATATAAAAGTCATTCATCCGCCCAAAATTGGAGTACAATGCTAACATCTGGTCAGGTGCTTCTAAATCCTCATTGCAAAAACCGTGCGGTAAAACTCATACTTGATGACAATATCACACAGTCATTCAACACCCTCGAAAACAGGCGTAATGTCTCCTGTCTCACCTGATTGTATCGCTATTTTCACCACCAGTGCTCCTCCGAAATTGTAAGTTTCCTTCTGCCCTTTCTACAGTATACCCTCAAGCCCACCTTCAGACGTACTCTGAAATATCGTGATTCGTTTCTATGCCGTACAACTTGGCTTATGGTATGCCCTGTTGAGCTCTTTATTCCTAGTCACTATAACTTGCAAACATTTAAGACCAATCCACATCGGTATCTCTCTCTTTCCATCCCTAACTTTCCCTCGTCCGCCCTATGTGCAAACATCTTAAAGGTACACAAAATCCCTTGTGCGCGCTAATTATAAAAAAAGAAAAAAAAATATCTGCAAGCTGTTGAAGACATAACACACATATTGTGTGAATGCGATGCAATATCGCGTAGCCGAAGAAAATTTTTAGGGAAACACTTTTTTGAAAACCTAGAGGAAATAAATGGCACGAACTTCAAAAGCCTTCTTGGCTATTGAGAGAAATTTGATGTTTCACCAGGGAAATTGTTTAAGTTTTTGCCATTTGAAGACAAATTCAACCGGTCGACGATCAGTTTCTTAAAATTGTTAAGTTAAGAGAACAAATGGAAAATTTATAGCCGAAATTTGGAAACTCACCTAACCTAACCTACCCATAACCCATTTGTTTTGAGCTGAAGCAAGAACTGCGTAATGCGAGCAAAACTCTTTCTTGAATGAAAAGAAGATATTGTGGATGACTCTCATCTTCACTATCGAACTCCACGCTGCTCGATGATATCCTCTATTGTTATATAATGATAGATATGTAGATACAGGATTTCTGAGTTAATATTCTTTGAGCTATGCCTACTATACAAGCGCAAGTTCCAAATAAGAAATATGATGTTCCAATGTCTTTATGATTTGATGGCTGAAGTTTAGGCAATAGACCATAAATCTATTTATTAGTGCTATTCTTTTAATTAAAGTTGTATGGCATCCCTTGATATCAAGGAAGCTTCAACAATGTTGCCACTTTCTTGATCAAAACTTCTCTCCAAGAACTATACATGAAAAACTCTGTCCGCAGCTCGATCTCTAATGTGGCTTAGACATACCCTCTTCGTGGGTAAGCAGCTGTTGCCTTAACGTAAATCCAGCCAAAATCTTCTTCCACAAGAAGAACCAAGATACCATATACTATAGCACCTATCTCTGTGTTTAGAACATAAAGACCACGTCACGTTCATTCGTTCAAACAAAACGATGTCGCCGAAACAATTCACCTTGAACCCACAGACGCAAACAACTGCAACGTTGTTTTGACGAAATTCGAGCCATATGATCGTAAATAATTAGATAATTTCTTGTTGCACTTAATAAACAAAATTGTACTTGAATTGTTGTCAAATAAGAAAATTGTATGGTAATTGTTAGTAATGCTAACAAGCAAGTGTTATGCTAAGTAAGCAATAAACTTGTATAAATGCGATTAAGTTTGACGCAATAAAGCACTGATTTTTCAACACTAAGAAGAAGAAGTCGTATTTAGGTATCCCCCCACCCGAGGTAAGATCCACTACACGATCAAGGTCCATGCACCCTGATCATACCACCGAAGCAAAAGAGTTCTGACGTAAACACTCTGACATACTCGAAAAAATCTCATCCCGGACAACAATCTGATATGTTTAAGAGCCTTGCAAGACACAGCGAAAAAGATGTAGTCTGCCTTTACTTGTGGAAAATGGTCGTAGGTTCATAGCGGGGCCTATTACCCAAACTCATGCACTAAAGAGGCCGAGCATCAATTCATAGAAAAAGTGGAGCGTGTTATTCAACGATACCAGCCCAAGCTTTGATTTCCCATTGACATTTTCGGCATACAGTTTGCTACAATCTTATACTAAGATAAACTCAGCAATAGAAGTAACTAAATGTGGATATGGTAATCTATTCGCGCTGCATCGCGACCTGCTCCGATCTTCCGACCTTCAATTACTGAAATTGACTTCAAAGATTTGCCTTCACTTATCTGATTCCAAAAGGAACGAATGGAGACAACATTAAGTCATTCTCAGTAAATTGTTCTTCACCTTTTCAAAGACGGCTCTAAACAGCTGAAGGCATTGTCCTCTTTGAGGATCTCTGCATGTGCCAATTCTTCAGCCTATTAACACACTGAAGCATCAGACAATACGAGGGCTCAGGTATTCATTGGATCCTTGCTAAGCTCAGCCTGGAAAGATATTGCAATACCCGTGAAATGCTTCCACAAAAAGTTTATTTGACGAGTAAAGCTGGTGGCGTTAAGTTGAAAAAACTGATGACTCCTGAGGAGAAGTTCGTTCTCGTTTTACGGCATTTTGAATTGCTGCTCGCAAAACGTCCGGCTCCAAATCGGTGATTTCTTCTTTAATGTTGGCTTTCAAAACTTGCACGCTTTTGTGGTTTGTTGTGGTAAACGCGAGATTTCAAAAAGCCACAAAGGATGAAGTCTGGCGCCGTCAGATCTGGCGATCTGGCCGGCCAGTTCAAATTGCCAAAACGTGAGATCACACGGCCTGGAAATCGGTGATTCAAAATCTCCGTCATTGGGAGTGTAAGCGGCTGCTCCGTTCTTCTGGAACCAACAATTCTCAAGACCCAATTCAGCAGGTTGCGTCCTAGAAAAATAAGAGCCAATCACCTTTTCACTGCAAATGCCGCAACAAATAATCATTTTGAGGGGATGCAATTGCTCTCCGTCCGTTTCATGTGGATTTTCCATGCCCCAGAAACGCAAATTTTGTTTATTCACATAACCACTTAAGTGGAAATAGGCTTCGTCGCTCATTATGATTTTGGATACGAAATCACCCTTTTCTTGCGCCAGGTTTAACAGAACATGGAAGTAATTGGTGAACGAATTCGACGCAACGAACGTCTGTTGATGCCAAATTATGTGCATCCTTGTCTCGTCGATATTTGTGGACTCTCTCGGACGTCCTCGGCTACAGCAGTGATATTCTCGGTCGAACAGACCCGAAATTGGTCAAATAAGCAGCAACAATAATTCCGCGTTCTTCCGCGTAAATGTCAAAGCACAGTAACACTTGCTGCCATTTACAAAAATTATGGCAAATTCACATTATGACATTACTTTTGCCCCAGCTTGTATATGGACAGTTAAGCAGCGATCAGATCTCTAATGAGGGAACTACGCCACAGAAAATTCCGAACAAAACTCGGGTCCTAAGCAACAAATGCTATGCAGATTCGCAATGTCAAGCAAAAAATGTTCTACGCAAAACAATCTACGCATTTTCAACCGCTCTCTAAGGTCAGCCATAGATAAACTATTTCGGTTATACTCGATCCCCAACGATGAAGACTGCTGTTCATTCTCGGGAGAGGAGATATCTCCAAACTTGTAAACATAATCACTGTCATCTACCGTAATTCACATGCTATGATTGAGTATTCCTCACTATGATTCTGCAAGAACTGCACGTATGAAGTCCTTCGAACTTTCACTGAAACTGGTAATGCCCTGTCATGCCATTCACACCATGCGACCCTTCGGCTATTGCAATTTCTGTGTCTAAATAATCTCTGCTCTACAAAGATCACCCACCTTGTTAAACTCGTAAGGAAATCATTTGGTTCCAAGAGTAGCCAGAGTATCTTCCTCACACGTTCCCTTAGTGGTACAACAATGGACCTACAGCTGGTCTAGGTGCAACTCAAATGAGGAGAACTAAAATGTATTCTAAATTGGTATCGCGGAGAATTTAAACAATTTTGATCTCAAATAATATCAAGGTTCAAAGTATCCTTGCCTCAATGGAATGGTAGGTAATGGACGGTCCATTCGAAATGGATCACCCACTAATTCAGAGCTGGCGGACTTGAGTGACAAGACTCCACTCAGCACCTTCAAGCTGGAAGTACCATATAGCAGTGACTCCAAAGCAATGTTTGTGAAAGGCGGAATACCTTTTCATCTGAAGAACGCTTAAGCGATTAAGGCCGATTACGAAGGTTAGTGTTGAAGGAAATGGAATTGTAAAGGTAGGCGCAATCTACAGAACCAGAGAAAAGAGAATGTCTGCCACGTCTCTGCGTGTTTCGGGGATATTCAGATTAAGAAGTTTAAGACGGTCTCGATAGGAAGTTAAAATAAAAGTGTCACGCCAGGGTAGTCCTCGAAGAGCGAAACGGCGTTGAATATTCTCGATTCGGGCTATACATATGAACTCGCTGAAAGGGGAATCACACTTGGCTGGCATATTCAAGAAGAGACCCGGCAAGGATAATGCAAACCCTTGAAATGGTTGTACACAGCTCGGGCTAAGGAAATTTAGGGAGGAAGAAAGGACAGGTACCGATGTACATTGTTTTTAAATGTTTGTAAGCTATAACGACCAGGAAACACTGAGATCGGCAGGGCATTCCATAAGCGAGTTTTACGACTAAGGAAAGAATCACGTTATTTTAGAGTACGTCCGAAAATGGGCTTGAGGGTATACTGATAAAGCATTCATAGCGAGACGGGTGTTACTGTTGAAAGTTTGAATTGGCGGAATGCTACTGCCGATTTCAATGGAGCACTGGTGGTAGAAATAGCGATAAAACAAAGTGAGTTAGGAGACATTAGGCCGGTGTTCGAGGGTAACAATTGATTGTCTGATATTAGTATCACCTAGTTTTATCGCACGGTTTTGAATCCTATCTAGCAGGTACAGAGATGTTTTAGGAGCATTTGACCAGATGTGGGCACTGTACTCCAATTTTGGGCGGATGAATGCCTTATATATTGTGGCCAGATCAGAGGGAGTAAAATATTTATTACATCGCTTGAGGAAACTTAGACATTTCCCAGAATTTTTGACGATATCGAATACGTGGTCATTGCAACGTAAGTTGTCACTGACACACATACCGAGAATTTAAAGTTTATCGGTTTCTTTCGACGATGCAAGTGCCATTCATGGATAATGGCTGGATATTTGAATTTCGCTTTAATGACAGCGGACAGCATAGTTCCTGAAAGTTCCCCAATTCGTTATGCTGCTAATATCGGAATTTAATGGGCTTAACATACGTTGCCGTTCCCGTTCTATAGCCGAAGAGAGTACTGTCATCAGCAAAGGAATATAACACATTGGCTGAAAAATCCGCGCCGTTTTATAGTAATTTTATTTATCAATATAGTTGCCTTCGAGGGCGATACACTGATTGAAACGATTTTTCAATCTTGCGATACCAGTTTTGTAGTACGATTTCGATTTAGCCTCAAAATAGGCCTCTATTTCGGTAATTCGGTCTTAAATCTCTTTCCGGCGAGCATTCTTTTGTTTGAGTCTGCGAACAGAAAATAGTCGCTGGGGGCCAAATCTGGAGAATACGGTGGGTGGGGAAGCAATTCGTAGCCGAATTCTTTCAATTTTGCCATCGTTTTCATCGACTTGTGACACGGTGCATTGTCTTGATGAAACAGCACTTTCTTTTTCTTCAAATGCACTTTTAGAGATAGTCCATGTGCATCCCAAAATACGGATGCCATAACCTTGCCAGCCGAGGACAAGGTTCGTCGCCTGCTCGCAACTCAGCTGACTGCCGACTTGACTCTGGTGTGAAGTGATGGAGCCAAGTTTCATCCATTGTCACATACCGACGCAAAAATTCGGCTTTATTGGGGTTGAACAGCTTTAAACACTCCTCTGAATCATCAAGACGTTGTTGTTTTTGGTCGACTGTGAGCAAACGCGGCACCCACTTTGAACACAGCTTTCGCATGTCCAAATATTCATGTACGATATATCCAACACGCTCTTTTGATATCTTCAGAGCCTCAGCTATCTCGATCAACTTCACTTTACGGTTATTCGTAATCATTTTGTGGACTTTTTTGATGTTTTCATCTGAAACAGCCTCTTTTGGACGTCCACTGCGTGCATCATGGTTGCGAATGGTTCGTTCGCAAGGTGCAGGGTCCGGGTAACACTTTTCAAGCCATTTCTTTGCATCGGCTGCATTTTTTCCCATCAAAAAGCAATGATAAATCAACACACGAAATTGCTTTGTATATCTCGAGAACTAATCGTCCGACAGCTGTCAAATTTATACACGTATCTTTTGAAGGTTGATACTAACTGAAAATGGTATGGATTTAATTCAAGTGGTGCCCTCTCTTAGTACCGGCACGGACTTTTCAGCCAATGTGTTATTGGATTAGAAGTAGCAGATAAAAAGAGTGTCAGAGACAGAACGGAACCCTGAGGCATACCAGCATTTATTGTGTGAATATCAGACTTGAAACCGTCCAAAACAACTTGAATTGAATGTTCCCAAAGGTAATTTCTAATCCATTGAAGAAGAGGGTCATCTATCACAAAAGCTCGAATTTTCGACAAAAGAGCCTGATGCCAAACTCTGTCAAATGCCTTAGAAATATCAAGTGCAACTATCTTGCTTTCACCAGATTGATGTACGCTTTGGTTCCACTTTTCGGAGAGACATGCCATCAGATCACCAGTAGACCTGTTGCTACGAAAGCCGTACTGCCGGTCATTGAGAAGTTTTCGTGTTTCGAGATATTTCATTAGCTGACGATTTATCAGCGTTTCCATGACCTTGGAGAGAAGGGACGTAAGTACGATGTGTCTGTACGAGGAGAGAGAGGAAGTTTCGCCTTTTTTAGCGACGGACTGGACAAATGCTGTTTTCCTAAAGGGTAGAATTGATGAAAAAGCTTACGCAGTGGTTTTGCCAGCGAGGAAGAACACCTCTTTAGAAGAAGGGGAGATATACCATCTGGACGAGCGAATTTGCGTACATATATTAAGACTACTTAAAGTCTTGCTACTTCATATGTGCATCATCAACCCTTAAGGGCGGAGATCGCTTTACGGTAACCAGAGTTCGTTACCAGACCATGCTTAAACATTGCTTTTCTAAGGAAGGAAATGAGGATGGATTTGAGTTTAATTTAATGCATTTTGCATTCGCCCAGCAATGCTGAATTATTCCTTGCCCCTAGCTATTCATATTTTGACAACCTAATTAGCAAAACTTTGACTTAGAAATCCAGAATTATTAAGGCTGATCAGCAATTTATTCACTGAAATGGACCAACGTAATGGGAATAGTACCCCGGCTTTGCAGCAATTATTCTGGTAATAAGCACCGAGCGTGTCCATTGGTTAGTCCATAAGTCTAATACCTTTGGCATCCTTAGTAGTTTTGATGGACGTGGTATTAGAGATGCGTTCAAATATACAAAGAGTAATATACTCCCATACTCGTTGTTGGACAGGGTGCATTCAATCGTGGTAGGTCGATGTCGCTGTACATTTCGTATTGTTCGTCGTTGGATCTTTTCCTCCAAAACCCAACAGTCAACCCAAACGGGACCAATTATTGTACGAAGGATTTTTCTCTTGAAACGACTGAGGATATCGTCATCCGCATTCGATAGAATCCATCCATGCGCTAGCGAGCGTACTGTGACAGCCCGCTGTATTCTGCCAATTATGTCGATATCATCAGCCCACGTTAGTACGGTAGTTACACAGATTGTGCCACCAGTGTTCGGTTGTGAGTTCCATACAATTCTTTTAAGTACGATGTTAAAAATTACATAACATTCGTCCCTTGACGGAGCAGGGAGCGTTCCCAGTCGTCATTCGGCACAAAGGGACGAGTTTGGCAGGAACGCCAAAACTTTGCTCTATACAATAGCTCGTCTCAATAAATGCGGCCTTGAAATCGATGAAAAGATGGTGGTTATTGATTTGGACTTCTTGAGTTTTTTCAGGATCTGCGAAGTGTGGAAAAAGTTTCAGACGTTCAGTAGGTAGGTAGATAAAATCTTGTAAGTGATGTTGAGGAGACTTAGACGTCTGTCGTTGGCGCAGTTTATGTGGTCTCCTTTTTTGCATCAATCGGGCGAACGATTCTGAGATTCCATTCATCAGGCATAAGTCATTTCCAGCAGCTTCGAATACCTCGGCCGGTGATCTGTCAGGTATAAACTCACTTACGTGTCGGAAGCTCAAGACTTCTTGCACGAGTCTGTGGCATATCATAAACACAGATTGAGTAAGGGCGTAATAATAAGTACAATGATAACCAATAAGAAGAAATCTAATTTTATCTCAATGCAAGCAACAGCGGACAGCAAAATGTTGGAACTTGCACAATTTTGTACTTGAAAGTAGATTTCAAGTTCAGTTTTACTACTGACAAAGGCGGTAACTTTTCCTACAAATGGCTGTCGAAAAAGTGAGTTTATATATGCCAGAAACAGTATTGGACGAAGAACTGAACCCTGGGGCACACCTATACTCAGAATTTGTGGGCTGCTTACAAAATCGTCTACCTTAACTTGTTGGGTTTTATTTATCAAGTAGGACTCACACCAATTATGTATAAAGCCATGAAAACATTCACAATATAATTTATTTAGGAGAATTGTATGGTTCACTGTGTCAAAAGCTTTGGTTGTATCCACGAAGGCCCCAGCACAGAATTTTTTATCATCTACAGATTTGTAGATAATAAAAAACCAAAATTCCAAGAGGGCATCTTCGGTGGAAAGGCTTTCTCTGAACCCAAACTGAACAGAACTTAGGTAATTTTCAATTGCAAGGTAATCCAACATTCTTCTTTTTATAGCTTTCTCAGAAACTTTGGAAACTTCTACTACCCTTTTTGAAAAGAGGTAGGTATTACTTGGGCACACTTTAGTTTATCCGGAAGGGTCCCGGTGAAAATGTATGAATGTCCACTGCATTCAGTGCTATTTTTTCTTAAGGGTGAGATTGTTAATACCGTCATCTCAACATGAGATTTTGTTGTTAAGAGACCTTATAATTTTTAAAAGCTCATGGCCTGGTAAATCCGCATCCGAAAAAGCGTTGTTCCTCTTTTCTATAGCAATCATTATACTACATCACAGCTTCTCATCTTCCTTATGCTCAGTCCATCCAATCGCACTTTCTGGATAGCTGTGATATCTGCGTGTCTCTGCTAATTGCTCGGCTGCATATGGCTTGTTAAGAGTCCGAGTATTCCACGTGGAGCTCCGAAGGTCGTTGTCCATTAAACTTTTGCAAGAGTCGTCAGCAGTGAATCCGTTTTCATACAAAGCCATTAGTTGCTTCGTCACATCTTTTTAATCTCTTCCGTATAATGTTTTGAGCCCTATGACGGCGTAGGCCATCTGTTCAAGAAGTAGAATTAACAGTTTAATGCCGATGCTGAGCGGCGTATGGATTTGGTGTTGCAGTTTCTGTTTTTTTAATGTTCACGTCGTTATCTTATTTTTTCTTATCTTAATCCGTGAAGTTTCAAAGCATGTGTCTTTATTATAAAGATGTTGCCCTAAATTTTGTTCTTATCACATCTTTTCTCAAGTTAAATTTTTTTTAACGCTGCGATAAAAATTGTAAGCACGACACAAGATAAATAAAATAATAATTCCAAATAATCAAAAACGAGAAACATCAATATTTAAAAATAACCTCCTGCTATAAAGATATCCCGGTAGGCTTTGACAAATCAAATTTTTATCATTTTTATTTTTATGGTTTTGTACCCCTTCGGGTAGGGGTTAGAATATACCCGAGGTATGCATGCCTGTCGTAAGAGGCGACTAAAATGCACCCTCCGTATACCGAGCGCGAAGTGTATACTAATTATGCAATGAGTAAAACAAATGGAATTATTACCCCAGGTGGCAGACCAGCTATGCTGGAAAATCCACCCTCTACGGAGGTCGGCTCGATGGATTCTGGGGCGAGCCAATTATTGCATCTTATCAACCCGTTCAGTTAGTATCAATCTCTAAAACAAGAAGATAACAAAAGAAGTCCAACGACACCAAAAACGTCGTCTTGCGAAGAATGGACCTCAGCGAAAATAAATAGCCTGAAAGACGAAAATACCGAACTTCGTACTAGGCTAACCAAAATGGAAGCGACATGCGAAGATCTTAAAAAAGAACTGGAAAAACTGAAAACCAAGGAAAAGTCAAACAGCGACGTTATGTCTATTGAATCTGTTAAAAATATCTACGAAACAGATGAAGAAGAGCTAGGTCGAGAAACCGACTGGATCTTGCAAAAACGTCCCGGAAAAAAGCGTAAAGCTGCGTCTTCTCCCAAAATCGTCTCTCAACGTGAAGCAAAGGGAGATGAATCGAAGAAAAATGTCAACAATAAGATGAGTCCTGAAAAAATCAAAGCGGAAAAACAACGAACACCCCCGCCAATCAATGTCACTGGAGTTTCAGATTACAAGAAACTCCAAAACATATTGATGACCCTGCCGAGATCGGACTATATAGTAACATCGCACAATAATAATGTATGGAAAGTCAACGTCAAGGACGCTGACAACTATCGCATTCTTTCTCGCAAGTTAAGCGTCGAAAAAATCCAATGGTTCACATACGAGAACAAGTGCGAAAGACCTATTCGTGTCGTCGCCAGAGGACTGCATCCGTCTTGCCCAAAAGAAGATATCGTAAGTGATTTAAAAAACAAGGGTTTTAAAATCATTGATGTCGTCAACATCGAAAAGCGAGAGAAACAAAAAATTGAAGGAAAGGATATGACAGTTAAACGTAGCCTTCCCCTCTTTATGCTAACCTTTGAGAACACTGAACATACCCAAAAAATATACGATATTAAGTCAATCCTCAACATTATTGTTAAAATTGAGCCTCGACGCAAAAACTCGAAACTGATCCCGCACTGTAAGCGATGCCAGGAATTTAACCATACGCAAGCTTACTGCCAAAAAGAGCCTCGGTGCGTAAAATGCGCAGGTAAACACCTGTCCAAAGAATGCAACGTAAGCAAACAAACCCCTCCGACTTGTGTCAACTGCAGGGGTAAACACGTAGCAAATTTCCGTGGCTGTGAAGTAGCAAAGGAGTTGCAAAACAGACGTGACAAGTTGTTTAAGCCACAAAAAAAGAATCCCAAAACTAAAGAAAAAACATCGGGATCTGCTCAAAATATCGTTAAAAACGCCAAGGCGAAAGTGATTGATTCCAGCGTTGAAAAGAAAGCATCGGAAAAACTTACATACGCTGAAGCTACCAAGCTAAAGGCAAAAGATTCCGGAGATCCTGCTTCCCAAGTATTTTCCGTTATTCTCGCGCAGCTTGAGCAGCAAAACAAAATCAATGAACTTATTTTAGATAAGCTAAAGAAGTTTGAAAATAGGTTCAATAAAAAACGTCCTTCGCCTAAAAAATGAAAAGGGAAAAATTAAACGTACTCACCTGGAATGCAAACGGAATCTTAGAAAAACTTTATGAACTTGAGTTATTCCTAAGGAAAAACGACATTGACGTTTGTTTGGTTTCCGAAACCCACTTGAAAAATGGGTCATCTGCAAAAATTATAGGTTTTAAAGATTACTACGCGTATCACCCTTCGGGAAATGCGAGAGGCGGATCCTCTGTATACATTAAAGAGTCTCTTGAGCACAACGAAGATATAAAAGTAGAGCTCGAGTCTGTACAACTAATTGCGGTGCGCGTAAAATTGGTACGGAACTCCTTTACTATTTCAGCCATCTACTGTCCTCCACGATTTACGCCTTCAAAACATATATTTAAAAATATATTCAATTCTCTTGGATCGGCTTTTATGATTGGCGGTGATTTCAATGCCAAACACACTTTTTGGGGATCAAGATGTGTCTCCCAAAAGGGTAAAATACTCTATAAAGCATGTATGGAACACAATTGTGACTTCTATTCAACGGGCAAGCCGACTTATTGGCCAACAGACACAACGAAAATACCCGATCTTGTCGATTTCTTCGTTGTTAAAGGAATTCGTAACTCGGATATAAACGTTGATGAAAGCTTCGATCTTTCCTCCGATCATTCTCCAGTCATACTGACAATGAACGACACGTTTATTAAAAAACAAGGACCATTAAGACTAACTGGACGAAATACTAATTGGGAAGGATTCAGAAATGAGATTAATAATAACCTAGAACTAGACGTTTCACTTAAAGCAGCACTTGAACTCGAAATCGAAGTGGATTCTTTCGTTGAAATAGTCCAATGTGCTGCGTGGAACAATACACCTTGTCAACGAAAAAACACGGCTAAACGTAACTTAAACTACCCGCCTGAGGTAAAAGATATGATAAGAGAAAAAAGAAAAGCTCGCAAAAGATGGCAAACAACTCGAGCGCCGCAGGATAAAACACGCTTAAACAGGCTCTGTAATCTGCTCAAGGAGACTCTTAAAAGTTACAGAAATTCCGAAGTAAATACATATGTTCAAAACCTGACGGCAGGAAAAGAAACAAATTACTCGCTTTGGAAAGCTTTAAAATGCTTAAAAAGGCCCAAAATCCCCGCGCCACCAATCAAGGTCGGCAATAACGAATGGGCTAAGGGGGATAAAGAAAAAGCGGAGGTTTTTGCCGACTATCTTGAAGAAATTTTCAAGCCCTCCGACGGCCCGACACTGGCACCCGGCACCAGTTCTTTACAAATACGAGTAGCATATAGTAATTTTGTAATGACAAATGCAACTTTTTCTGAAATCAAAACTGTAATAAGGAAATTAAAACCAAAGAAGGCTCCGGGGTATGACCTTATTACCGGAGAAGTTCTGAAAATGCTACCTCAAAAAGCACTTATAAAGCTCTTACACATTATTAACGCGGCTCTGAGGCTTGAATAAGTGCCAAGCCAGTGGAAAGTTGCAGAAGTCATTATGGTACTAAAACCAGGAAAACCTCCAAACGATAAAAAATCATACAGACCCATTTCTCTTCTACCGATCCTGTCGAAAATCTTTGAGAGGATTTTGCTAAAACGTCTTCTCCCAATTATCGAAAACCAAAATCTTATTCCCAGCCATCAATTTGGATTTCGGACTAAGCATTCAACAATTGATCAGGTGCATAGAATTACTGATGTAATTGAAAGATCCCTGGAAGAAAAAAAGATTTGTTCGAGCGTATTTCTTGACGTCTCACAAGCTTTTGACAAAGTATGGCATGAAGGTTTGAAGTTCAAACTGCGACGAATTTTGCCATTAAAGCTTTATAATATATTGACAAGCTATTTTGAAAATAGAATTTTTCGCGTTCGATACGGAAATGATGTTTCGAAATTTAAAGATATCCTAGCCGGAGTACCGCAGGGAAGCGTACTGGGCCCACTTTTGTACCTTTTATATACAAGAGATATACCACACGTCGAGGAAACTGTTCTCGCTACTTTTGCTGACGACACCGCTATCTTAGCGGTTGGAGAATCAATAGAAGACTCAACGGCGAAACTTCAGACTGCTTTAAATAAAGTCTACGAGTGGACAAAGATCTGGCGAATTACCCTTAATGAGACAAAATCTGTACATGTTGACTTCACCTACAGAAAGATAAATCACTTGCCCATTTCTATAAACTCGGTGTGTATCCCCTTTGCAAACGAGGCTAAGTATTTGGGAATGACACTTGACGCGAAGCTTAAATGGAAAACGCATGTTAGAAAGAAACGAAAAGAACTAGAGGCCAAATACAGAGAAATGTACTGGCTACTTGGTAAATATTCCAAGCTAAGCTTAGAAAACAAGCTGCTTCTTTATAAGCAAGTGCTAAAGCCGGTGTGGACCTATGGTATACAACTCTGGGGTTGTACTAAAAAATCAAATGTAAATATAATACAAACTTTTGAAAATAAAGTGCTACGACAATTTGTGCGTGCCCCATGGTTTATAAGAAATAATGACCTGCATCGAGACCTCGGAGTTCCTTTCGTGGAAGATGAAGTCAGGAACTGCGCACGAAAACATAAAGTCCGGTTAAGCGGCCATATCAACAATACAGTCCTAGAAGTCTTGGACGAACGAAACATACTACGCCGTCTTCAACGAACTAAACCGTTGGACCTTGCGCGATAAATTGAAACCGCATTAAGAAAGCGGAATATGTAGGGTCTTCCATTGGAAAGTGTCCTACCAATCGTGACTAACTTATGAAATAAAAACTGCTTGATAAGTTCTACTTACTTGCGGTATGAGCACGCGCTTCTGATCCTCATAGTGTCTGATGGAAGATTTTCACCTGCCCTCGCCGGAAAAAAAAAAAAAAAAAAAAAAAAACCTATGGTTTTGTGATATTTTTAACTGGACTCTTTACTGCTGCACACATTGCTGTACGATTAGTTTTATTTCTACTGCAGATCTTTTTCTTATCTTCAAATTTTGTGCCAATAAAGCTAAAAATGTTGCAAGAAATGTTCTTTTGGTCCAATTGGTTGTGACCATTCGATATAAAATATGATATTTGGACAGAGTGAATTTTCATAGTCTGCTTCCTTTTTCCTCGCAATGAAGAAATGAGTTGTCAGTAATGGTGAAGACCAGCTTTTTAAATGTTGTCCATTATTTTTCTGCACTGTCTATACTTATGTTAATACATAATAACACATCATAATTTAAAATAATATGTCAAATCAGATATCAAGCAGACAGTGAGCCCAATGATAAATAAATTATTATTATTATTACTATAAGTTAATTAATTATAATAACATTATAACTTTACGGCGCTATCTACCAGTGCCTTCGACTAACGATAGAAAAATATTTTGGCATGATTAATCAGTTTCGAGGAAGTTAGTAAGGCCGTCGAAGCCGGACAGCTTACAAGTTTAGTACAAACTGAACTTTATTGTCCAAAATAGAAATTAAATCAAGCTCTAAAGACTTTAGTCAAAAAGAAACTTCGGAGCGAAAAGGGCGATAAAAGACAATTAGCAAGCTTTGAAACGTGGACCTAGTAGAGCAGAAATATCAAATATGCTAATGTGTTTCTTAAGTAAGAATGCCAACAGTGTAAAAAAGAAGCGAACAAATATTTTTTTCTGTCGGAACAATGCACTAAGCTGAGCAACTAGTCTATTCGACTCCTTGTATGTTCCTTCTTTTCTTGTAAAATTCTTCAGGCTTTCGTTGAAAAATTAATAAGTGCATGTGGTAAAGTAATTGCAGTACCAGTGCCCACCCGAGTGCCTGCAGCCTGATGCGAGCGTAGGCCCGTCACTCATTGAGGTAGCGCACTACGGTATCTTCATCACACTTACTGCAAGCGTCGCAGGATGTTATGTCACTTATGCCTAGCACACTTAGGTGATTATCAAAAGCTTAGAGCCCCGTCACGGCGCTAGTAAGCAGTCTACAGTCTTCCCTACTAAGGAGAGTCGCTGATTTCAAAAATATGGCGGTAATCATTTGGTTGGTATGATGGCATGCTTGCCCATAAGAACCCTACTGTCAATTGAAGTCCTAGCCAACGATTCAGCATTGCACCAATTGACAATTTGATCGATTTATCAGACTCGTTCGATGATATCATTATCTTCGGCGATTTTAATCTGCCTCAGCTGAAGTGGACTCCATATGTAGACTTATCTTTTTTCATCGCTTCCAATCCCATTTCTACTAAGGAATGCCTCTACTTAGAACCTTTAACAGACTCTAGTCTATGCCAAGTCAGCGGCGTTTCCAACTACGAGTATATAGAAAGGCAATTAGATCTTATCTTCACAACTGATCCCATCAACTGCTCAGTATCGTGTTGTCCCCTATCTTTTTCAACTATTGATAACTTTCGTCCACCATCTTTCCACAACTCTCCCCTCCAGTCGCCTCCCTGCGCAGTTCTATTTTCTTACAATTTTCACAAAACTAATTTCCGTAAGATCAATACCTATCTAAGCAGGGCTTCTTTCGAATTTACCAATCTATCTCTGGTCTCTGCCTTCTCCATTTTTTACAAAGAAATATTCAAATCCATCACCCCTTATGTGCCATATTCCCGACATAAAACTTCTTCTACATCCCTTCCTTGGTATAATCGTAGACTTCGCTCTCTACGAAACAAAACAACAAGTTATGGGCGGTATTCCTTCGCACCCGCTCTTCTTCCGACTATTCAAATTATTTAGGTATATATCTTCATTCCATTGAACTCTATAACTTTCTCTATCAACACTACCTGAATCTCATAAAGACTCCTCAATCTCATAAAAGACTCCCAAGTCCTTTATTTCATTTTGTCAATTGCAAAAGTAAGACTGATGGTTATCCTTCCTCCCTCGCTTTCGAAACCAAATCTTTTTTGCTACATTTTTCAAATAACCATTCACCAACAACTCCTTCGTACCAGATCCCTCTTACTTCAATGATCTACCCAAATTTCTTCATTTATCCCTTTCTCACTCAAAATTTCAATCCTGCTGTTGTTGAAGAAAAGTTACTAAAACTTTAAGATGAATTTCTACCCGTCCCAGATGGTCTCCAATCTTTCTTTCCCCCCTTTAGTACCTATTTTGTCTATCCCTTACACAGGGAGAATTTCCCCAGATTTGGAAAACCTCTTTTATAATTTATAAGAGACCTAAAAATTATCGTCCCATTGCTAAATTCTCTCATATACAGAAACTCTTTGAAAGCATTTTATACGAAGCCTTACGCTTCAAATGCAAGTCTTTTGTTTCGCCCCGACAACGTCGTTTTCTAAAAGATCAACACGGTTTCAGCAGATCAACTACCACAGGCCTAGTTGAGTTCGTGTCTTTTGCTCTCGCAACCTTAGAAAATGGCAAAGAAACCGATGTTATCGCAACTGATTTCATTAACAGCGTTTGATAAGATATCTCATCAATTGATCCTCTTCAAATTGTCTGCTCTCGGCTTTGAGCCTCTCTTATTAAAATAGATTTCTTCTTACCTGGTAAACCGATATTATAGTGTGCAGTTTAGATCCGCCCTCTCTGTTCCATTCCTGGCCTCATCTGGAGTTCCACAAGGCAGTCATCTTGGCCCTCTTCTCTTCATTCTTACTATTATGTTGATGTTGAGAGGGTCATAGTTAAAACTATTTCTTTTCCCCGTGACTCTGCCCTTCTACAAGAAGACCTTGATCGGTTTTCAATCTGGTGCCTCAAAAACTGTCTAGAACCTAATATAGCCAAATGTCAATCTATAATCTTCTCACGTAAATGCAACCCGTCTCCTCTATGTCATTATTTTCTCTATGGCAAACCATATTTTCTCTATGGTCCTGGTTCAGGCTTTTCAAGACCTCGGCGTAATATTCGACTATGAGCTTAATTTCCGTTCGCATATCGATAAGATGATCCTCAAAGCCAACTCACCACTTGGCTTTATTAAACGGTGGTCCAAGGAATTTTCAAACCCGTATGTAACCAGATCTCTCTATATTACCTTTGTTCGCCCCTGCTTGAGAATGCCAGTCGAGCTTGGTCCCCCTTTTACCGGGTTCATGTTTCCGGAATCAAGGGTATTCAACGTCGATTCCTCCCTATCAGAACCGCCTCAAACTTCTCAATATGAATTCGTTAGAAGAACGTAGAAATACTGCTGACATTCTTTTCATTCAGCGACTTCTCTCAGGTTCCATTGACTGCGCATCCATTTTCAACTCCATTTCTTTCAATACCAACCCCGGAAATCTGCGTTGTCCTCGTCTCTTCTATCTACCGGTCCACCGTACCTCTTATGGCTCCAATGAACCAATCTCCCGCATGCTCCGAAAAGTAAACTCAAACCTCTCCCTTTTTGATTTCCACCTAAGCACTCCTCGTCTCAAACAAGATCTCCTCCATCACTCTCTTGGTCCCTAGCTCTTAATTCTCACTCTTAGTTTTATTCCTAGTTTTTTTAAGTTAGACTACTCATAAGCTTGTATTAAGCCAATAAATGGGGGCCTCAGCCCCCACCAAAATTAAAATTTAGCAAGTTCATCGGCGATTTCATTGCACGTTATTACATTGTGACTTGGGACTCATCAAAGACTGCGTTCAATAAAGTCTTGTATTCGTGAATTGGCCAAGAAATCGTGAGAGGGTTCAAAAGGGTTTAAACATAGCTGTCGCTACACCCGTCAATTTTCCAGAATATAGTGCAGTGCCAACAGGGTTGTACATATTTTCGTGTGGAAGTCAGACGCCAGTTTTCTTAAAGAAAAGTGAAATCTAACACGTTCGTCCTACAGAATACACCAAACCCAACACTCTAGATTTGTTTTGGAGCCGACTACATTCTCTTCATTGGTCAGGTTCTACTTTCGGATTTCCGGGCACAAAGAAAATTGATTTCGTATTCTCGGATCAGATCACATGTCCACAAGGAATGAATTAAAAAACAGCACCGACCCATTAAAATCTGCAGTGCCTATTGTACTAGCTGATGTTCCTGATAAAAGTAGCAATGACAATTTTGCGTGACAGATTATTCTGACAACCGACGCAAAGGGTATAATTGGTCTTAGCATAGCCGTATAGATCTAGAGGGTCCTCCTCGGAGACAAGACCCATGCCTCAATGAAAGCTGTCACACACTGTCAGATGCCGACAGCAGTTTTTGACATGACTTTTTAGTGGAAAGATGTTTGCTGTCCAGAGAGACAACGGCATGTTTAGATTGGATGCTTAGTTGGTGAAACTGATCGTGATGCCTTTTAATCGTCGATTACGGCTAGGATTGCCTTCGAGTTAGAGCAAACAAGTACTGATCGAACCAACAATACAGCTGTACCATTTGGATATCCCTGAGCGCAAATGTCAGAATAATTGAGAGCCTTAAGCAGTGAGTCGATCAACAAGTAAATTCAATTCTGCCCACCAGACTTTGAAGCGCAGTCTTGCTCTTGTATTTGCAAAGCAGTTTCGAACGCATGTAACTCAACTATTTTTCCATATTCTTCAACAAGATGGAAGTCAGGCTGATAGATCTAATTAGCGCAAGTGGAGACATTTTCTCCGATTTTCCATATAGAGGCTTAGCTAACCGCTAGCCAATGTTTCGAAATATAGGCCAATACAAGTGAAAATTCTCTTCATATATACCAGCAGCCTGTCAATAAATTTTTGTCATGCGACTTGAAACCATCAAAAAAAATTCGGTTACTAGAGTATGCGCAATAGCTGTAGATGGAACCTAGAAGATGTTCCTTCACAATTACCAAACAGACGACAAGCTTCAGGAGAGAGCAACGTCTATACACAAGCGAACGGGCTAATTATTTAAAATAGTTATTCAACGAAGAAAACACCACCAAAAGATTCATCATGAATAAACAATCACTCAGAACTCTTCTAAACGAAAACAACGAAATTTGCCATAACTGGAAGTCTTTAGCGCGTTACCTAACGAAAAGTTCCCGAGGAGTGATATACACCGATTTTACAGGGGCGACAATAGCAAGTTGGCGAAAAGAATGAACGGTGAAGTCACCAAAATCAGCTGGATTTGGAGGCCTAAGCAATAGATAGGGAGCTATTATCTTTCATTGTATAAAGGTCCTATAAGACCAATCCGACAGAGGAAAACTGAAAACAGTTCAAACGCGTGAAATTTCAATACGACCAAAAATTGAGGCAAAAAATACTACAATGCTCCAAAGGTAGTCAAAATTTTTGGTCGTTCATCAAAAATATTAAAAATTCAGCCTCATCCTCCATTCCAATGCTCATTTATAGTACAATGACATTCCAGCTATCTGGTCTTTGGGCAAAGCCAATCTGCTTGCTGCACACTTTGCGGACAGTTCAACACTTCCAGAGATTGTGCTTTGTCTCTGCCAACACTTCAATGGGACGAATCCACTTTCGCACTCGTGTAGTAGCAAGAGTACTTAAAGAACTTAACACACACAAATCCACCGGTCCAGATGGTATAACTGCCCTTCTTCTTCTTACGACCATTCTTTCCAAGATTATTTCAACGTTGATAAACCGTCAGTTCATGGAATATCTTGAAATAAGCGGCAGTATGGCTTTCGTAGCATCTGATTTGATGACACGTCCCGCCGAAAAGTGGAATCAAAGCGTGCATCAATCTGGCGAAAGCAAAATAGTTGCACTTAATATTTCCAAGGCATTTGACAGAGTCTGGCATTCAGGCTCTTTTGTCGAAAATGCGTGCTTTTGGGATCGATGACTCTCTTCTTCAATGGATAAGAAATCACCTTTCGGAACGTTCAATTCAAGTTGTCTTGGACGGTTTCAAGTCTGATATTCACAAAATAAATGCCGGTGTGCCCCAGGGCTCCGTTCTGTCTCCGACACTCTTTTTAATTTTCATCAACGATCTCTTGTCTGCTACTTCTAATCCAATATATTCCTCTGCTGATGGCAGTACTCTCTGCTTTTCATGTTCGTTTCCGAACTCACGCCCCTGCTCTTCGGCTGAAGAAACGGGAACGGCAACGTATGTTAAGCTCATTAAATTCCGATATTAGCAGCATTTTCAATTGGGGAACTATCAACAGAGTGGAATTTAATGCTTTCAAAACAATGCTGTCTGCTCTCGTTAAAGCGAAATTTAAATAGCCAACTCTGCGAAATATCTAGGTCTCCTCAACCGATGAAAGAAATACTTCATCCTCTCTGATCTGGCCACAATATATGGTATAAGGCATTTAACCGCCCAAAACTGGAGTACAATGCCCACATCTGGTCAGGTGCTCCTAAAACATCTTTGCACAAGCTAAACAGGATTCAAAACCGTGCGATAAAACTCATAGGTGATACTAATAGCACTAAAACAAGTGACACCCTCGAACACCGACGTAATGTCTCGTGTCTCACTGTGCTTTATCGCTATTTTCACTACCAGTTCTCCACCGAAATTACCAGTAGCATTCCACCCCTTCTAACTTTTAACCGTAACATCCATCTCATTATGAATGCTCATCAGTACACCCTCAAGCCCACTCTCGGACGCACTCTGAAACATCGTGATTCGTTTCTAAGCCGTACAACTCGCTTATGGAATGCCCTGCCGAGCTCTTTATTTCCTAGTCACTATAACTTGCAAACATTTAGAACCAAGGCACATCGGTATCTCTCTTTTTTCCCTCCCTAAGGGTAAGGGTGCGCGCGCCGATTATACAAAAAACAAAAAATCATAAAGGCAAACGATACAATTATCCATCGGATGGAGGTAATGTTGCATTTAATAAAAATATACGGTCGAGGTCGGTAGATAGGCATTCGAAGACACTATTTAACTAGCCTCCATGGTAGTCAATAGGATTTCATGGGAGGCAGGTCGATATACAACGCGATTCACAGTTTATACAAAACGATTCAGAAAGATCTGCACAGCATCGAACTTTGCACATTCGTTAAATTTTAAAATGTCTCTTCTACTCAGAACTATTTTGTTTTCGGCACACTTTATGAGTAGAAGTCACAATTTACAGATATCTGAAAGCTTAATGCTGTCAACGCTAAAGTTAAAGACTACAATTCGGCAGCATATTTTATTGGCCAATAAAATGTTATCTAATGCTAATATTTATCCTTTCGCACCTCTTGACGTCAAAAGAACTCCCGAATACATTTCGAAAATAAATTAAATCCACGTTTAAAATTTACCTGGAGTATAAGCTGTCGAAATTCCCACAAACATGCTAGCATAATTAATCATTACAGGGCGATACTTCAAAGTGTTAAACTCTCCCAAATAAGCGTAAATTGTAGCTGCCATACCACCATATCTAAAAATACAAAGAAAAAAAAAATCTCATTCCAATAGAATTTCTTTTTTGAAGAGATTTATCTTATCTTACCCAAAGCCAGATAGAAAACGAAACACCACAAAGACCCAAAGATTCGAAATGAACATTGAAATGGCCGAAAAGACTATGGCAGCAATGGTTGACCGAAGCATAACTATTCGCCTTCCGGTAGTATCTGCCATGTATCCCCAAGGAAATGACCCAACAAGGACTCCTAAAAACGGTCGACGATGATATGTATATTTTTCTAAAGGCACGAATGTCTAGTACATATTTGAAGTTATTAGCATACCACCAATACATGAGGCACCCATTATTGCCTTCTGCTGGGAATTGGTATTGAAGTCGCACTGGGATGCAATATTAATGATACCTATGCCCATTGTCTCGTTAATAACGGCCATCAAAAGAATACCACAGACAAAAGATGCTTTTAACTGCACTCTACCGAACCCTATATCAGATACAAACTTTAGCACAAAAAAAAAAGATTGGTTATGCAATATACAAAGTACAAACCTATCAAGGCGAGGGCTTCTTCGTAGGAGAATTCCTTTAAACTTTCTTTGCCTGCCTCAACATCTGAGACATTATTCGAGGTATCCGTTCTGTCAATTGAACCGTTTGTACGTACGTCTATTCCGTTTGAAGACATCTTCTTTACTGGACCTAATTTAGATTTGATATTATTTACTATTGCAAAATTGTAAAGATTAACCCAGCTTACAGTCTTATCTTTTTGCTCGAGATTAGACATCTAATATAATATGGTAGTGACGCCAGATGATTTGGCTTATTAAACGATAGCTTGCCACTACCACCGAACCAACTAATGCACTTTTATTTATAAAAGCTTTATGAACTGTTGATGGAACTATTTTTAAAAAATTAAACCAAATCTGGGTCAAAAACCTACGTGTACTCGTATACTCGTACGATAGTATCATACTTAGATGGAGAAAAAATAAACATTATGCTCTGAATCATAGAACTTTATCAGAAAGCGATGATTGCACATTTTCGCTAATTCGGAGATTAGTAGGTTCGGTTATGCTGGTGACTCTGTAGATACATATTTACATATTTTGAGTTAGTTGCAGGTCCGGTTTTTAAAGCACGGATTCTAAGAATAGTTGATTGGTGGTGAGAAAACTTTAAAGTTACCTTCAAATCGATTTGCGGAGTCACATCTTATGGAAGGTAACGTCGGTGTTGATAGTTGTCAATTTGGTTGGATAATACTGGCGTCACATCTAAGTTTTATCATACAGTTTTGAACTATTCTGACAACTTCATAGACGTTTAGGGGTCATCTGTGGTCTTGTGGGCATTGAACTCTTATTTTGAGTGGATAATTAAGGTTAGATCAGGCGGGGTAAAGTATTTTTTACACCGCTTCGACCGACAACAGATATTAACAGAAGACAGCATTGGGTTTTGAAAGCATTCAATTCTACTCGGTTAGTGGTTCCCCAATAAGCTATGCCATATAAATCCATATCGATGGTGTCAACGGTGGCGTCCACAGCCAGAATAACGGAAGCCTTCTTTTAGTTACTCCGACTTTCAAGACTCTAGCATTGTCTTAAAAAAGAGATGATCGAGGTGGAGCCCTTGATGGGTCAAAGGCCTGCGTTCACATCACCGAAGTGGGTTACTAGTATCTGAACCTCTGGCGAGACGAAGTGTCAGTATAGCTTGTACGTGGTCTCACATCTCATTATACACAAGGGAACATGGCGATCTTCGGGTCATCAAACGGCAAACCAAATTGATCATTTTCCGATCGTCGTAAGACATCCCTCGGGTATCCTGGAGGTCCGAACTTCCGGGTAGCCAACAAATACTTCAATGTCCCAAAGGCAGTAAAAATTGTTGGTCGCTTGTCAAACACATTAGAAATTCTGCCTCCTCCTCCATCCCAACGCTCATTTACAATGACATTCCAGCTGTCAGCTCTTTGAACAAAGCCAATTTGCTTGCTGCACACTTTGCGGCCAGTTCAACACTCCCAGATTGTGCTTTGTCTCCGCTTACACTTGAGTGCGTTGAATCTTCAATGGGACGAATCCACTTTCGCACTCGTGTAGTAGCAAGAGTACTCAAGAGATCTCAACATACATAAATCCGCTGGTCCAGATGGTATATCTCCCCTTCTTCTGAAGAGGTGTCGTTCCTCGCTGGCAAAACAACTGCGTAAGCTTTTTCATCAATCTTAATCTTTAGCACTATGTCCGAGCAGATGGAAAACAGCATTTGTCCAGGCCGACCATAAAAAAGCGAATCTTCTTCCTTCTCCTCCTACAAGCCCATTGCACTTACGTCCCTTCTTTCCAAGATCATGGAAACGCTGATACATCATCAGCTAATGAAATATCTCGAAACACGAAAACTTTTTAATGACCGGCAGTACGGCTTTCGTAGCAACAGGTCTACTGGTGATCTGATGGCATGTCTCACCGAAAAGTGGAACCAAAGCGTACATCAATCTGGCGAAAGCAAGATAGTTGCACTTGATATTTCTAAGCCATTTGACAGAGTTTGGCATCAGGCTCTTTTGTCGAAAATGCGAGCTTTTGTGATAGATGACCCTCTTCTTTAATGGATTAGAAATTACATTTAGGAACGTTCAATTCAAGTTGTTTTGGACGGTTTCAAGTCTGATATTCACACAATAAATGCTGGTATGCCTCAGGGTTCCGTTCTGTCTCTGACACTCTTTTTATCTGCTACTTCTAATCCAATAACACATTGGCTGAAAAGTACTAAGAGAGGGCACCACTTGAATTAAATCCATACCATTTTCAGTTAGTATCAACCTTCAAAAGATACGTGTATAAATTTGACAGCTGTCGGATGATTAGTTCTCGAGATATACAAAGCAATTTCGTGTGTTGATTTATCATTGCTTTTTGATGGGAAAAAATGCAGCCGATGCAAAGAAATGGCTTGATACTCGTAAGTGTTACCCGGACCCTGCACCAGCCGAACGAACCATTCGCAAGTGGATTGAAAAATTTAAAAGTGGTCATACAAGCACCGGAGATGATGCACGCAGTGGACGTCCAAAAGAGGCTGTTTCAGATGAAAACATCAAAGTCCACAAAATAATTACGAATGACCGTAAAATGAAGTTGATCGAGATAGCTGAGGCTCTGAAGATATCAAAAGAGCGTATTGGATATATCGTACACGAATATTTGGACATGCGAAAGCTGTGTTCAAAGTGGGTGCCGCGTTTGCTCACAGTCGACCAAAAACAACAACGTCTTGATGATTCAGAGGAGTGTTTAAAGGTGTTCAACCCCAATAAAGCCGAATTTTTGCGTCGGTATGTGACAATGGATGAAACTTGGCTCCATCACTTCACACCAGAGTCAAGTCGGCAGTCAGCTGAGTTGCGAGCAGGCGACGAACCTTGTCCTCGGCTGGCAAGGTTATGGCATCCGTATTTTGGGATGCACATGGAATAATTTTCATCGACTATCTCCAAAGGGGCAGACTATCAACAGCGACTATTACATTGCGTTGTTGGAGCGTTTGAAGGACGAAATCGCAGAAAAACGGCCGCATTTGAAGAGAAAGAAAGTGCTGTTTCATCAAGACAATGCACCGTGTCACAAGTCGATGAAAACGATGGCAAAATTGAATGAATTCGACTACGAATTGCCTCCCCACCCACTGTATTCACCAGATTTGGCCCCCAGCAACTATTTCCTGTTCGCAGACTTCAAAAGAATGCTCGCCGAAAAGAGATTTAAGACCGAATCGCCGAAACAGAGGCCTATTTTGAGGCTAAATCGTAATCGTACTACAAAACTGGTATCGAAAGATTGAAAAATCGTTTCAATCAGTGTATCGCCCTCGAAGGCAACTATATTGATAAATAAAATTACTATAAAACGGCGCGGACTTTTCAGCCAATGTGTTATATTCCTTTGCTGATGACAGTACTCTCTTCGGCTATAGAACGGGAACGGCAGCGTATGTTAAGCCCATTAAATTCCGATAGTAGCAGCATAACCAATTGGGGAACTTTCAGGAACTATGCTGTCTGCTGTCACTAAAGCGAAATTCAAATATCCAGCCATTATCCATGAATGGCACTTGCATCGTCGAAAGAAACCGATAAACTTTCCATTCTCGGTATGTATGTCAGTGACAACTTACGTTGCAATGACCACGTATTCGATGTCGTCAAAAAATCTGCGAAATGTCTAAGTTTCCTCAAGCGATGTAATAAATATTTTACTCCCTCTGATCTGGCCACAATATATAAGGCATTCATCCGCCCAAAATTGGAGTACAGTGCCCACATCTGGTCAAATGCTCCTAAAACATCTCTGTACCTGCTAGATAGGATTCAAAACCGTGCGATAAAACTCGTGGGTGATACTAATATCAGTCAATCAATTGACTCCCTCGGACACCGACGTAATGTCTCCTGTCTCACTTTGTTTTATTGCTATTTCTACCACCAGTGCTCCATTGAAATCGGCAATAGCATTCCGCCCATTCAGACTTTCAACCGTAACCCCTGTCTCGCTATGAATGCTCATCAGTATACCCTCAAGCCCATTTCCGGACGTACTCTAAAATATCGTGATCCTTTCCTAAGCCGTACAACTCGTTTACATAATGCCCTGCCGATCTCTGTGTTTCCTGGTCGTTATAACTTACAAACATTTAAAAACAATGTACATCGGTACCTGTCTTTTCTTCCGCCCTAAATTTCCTTCGCCCGCACTGTGTATAAGCATTTTAAGGGTACAAAAACCCCTTGAGCGCACGCTCATTATAAAGAAAAAAAAAGGTTGAATCGGATCATGTAACGTGTTGCAGTCATGGTACGAACGTGGATTTCTCAAGCGCTATAACAAAGAGGAACTACTGTGAGAAAATGTAGATAACTAATCGAAATGGGTTGTTGCGGTAAAATTTACTACAACAAGTCCTACTCTCTCCCTTTCCCTTCGGCCTCACTCATCCACATTCTTTTCCGTTAGTTCTTCAAAATCCTAGAAGGGTGGTGGACAGCCATGGTTTCATCAGCCATTGGTGCACCCTCCTAGTATCTTGAAGAATCAATCACAGCAGGTAGGACGGACGGTCCATTGAAGTAACCATTTGGAGGATGGCGCGAGATCAGCGTCCAACATTTTAGTGAACAAGAGCCATTCACCAAGTCGTCGGCTCTTGCTCTTGTGTTGTCTTGTCTCTCCTATCGGGTAGATTCCTTAGCCTTACAAGGCATCTCCTCTCTCTCTCCTGCCCGATCCGCTTTTTGGCCCACCCATTCATTTTATGTCCGTTGTCTCCTTGGAAAAGTATGTTAGCGGAAAGAATTGGTGGGTTTTTGAGCTCTGTCCTTCTGCTTTTATACTTGTCGGAGGGGATAACCAATAGATAAACGAGACGAAGAGACGGGAGTCTTGGTGGAGTGACGGACAGTCACCTTAAGCCCAACGCTGTACGTCTAGAGCCAGATGGACGGTCTGGAACCCTCAGCGTATAATAAATACACAAAGCCACAGAACCAGGCGGACTGCCACAGACGATCTATTTGGTGACTGACGGTCACCACCTTAAATACAAAAAAAAAAAACAGAAAATAAAATTGTAACAAATGTGTTGTAAAGAATGAACCCCTAACTGCGCGGCCCACATTTAATTAATTCTTGACAAGAGGATTCGCCGGGATGTCTTTATTTTTATTTAGTTTTTCATTGGACAGCACTCCATATATAGAATTCCCTCTCCTGAACACCTGTCTCATGAATAGTTCCTCGGTTCGCCCTCACGGTACGTCACCCGATCATTATCAGAAACTGATAATGAATAGGATATATAAATGCGAGTAGGCCATATATTGTTGGCAAATTACCTTTTTCCTTTTTTTTATCTTTTGGGAAGGATTGGTGTTACATTCAGACTGAATGCAACCCCAATGAATGATCGTAAAGGGAAATATTAGCTAGGGCCAAAGAGAAATCCCAATCTTGGAGGAAATTTGCCCAGATTTGGGAAATAAGAACGAAGCACAAATGTGTGTGTGTATGAGAGAGTGAAAGCAACGGAAATCCAATGCACGGTGGCACTTTCAGCAAATTTGCGGAGCGTTTCACACAAAGACCAAAATTGGACCGTTGCATCCGTCTGAACGGATGTACGAGGGCGTGTCAATAAGTCCGTGACTTTTGGATTAAAACAGATTTTCCCTTGAGCTCTATATACTTTGTCCAACGCTTCTCCAATTTTTTTATCCCTTCCAAAAAAAATGATTTGTCGAGGTCCTCAAAATAGGCCTTTGTTTGCGAGATGACTTCATCATTGGAGTCAAATCTTTTTCCACCAAGCCATTTCTTCAGGTTTGGGAACAAGAAGTAGTCGCTCGGAGCCAAATCTGGAGAATAGGGTGGATGAGGGAGCAATTCATAGCCCAATTCATGGATTTTTGCCATGGCAACTGCACATGTGTGCACCCTTGCATTGTCTTGGTGGAAAAGAACTTTTTTCTTGGCCAAATGAGGTCGTTTTTTTTCAAATCGTCATTGAATCGGTCCAATAAGTTGGCATAATATTCCCCATTGATTGTTCTTCCCTTTTGAAGGTAGTCAATGTGGATTATCCCGCGTGCATCCCAAAAAACAGTCGCCATAACTTTATTGGCTGACAAACCCACCTTGGCCTTCTTTGGCGCCGATTCACCCTTAGAAACCCACTGTTTTGACTGTTGTTTGTTCTCTGGTGTGTTGTGATGGATCCATGTTTCGTCCACGGTTACAAAACGGCGCAAAAACTCCTCCATATTGCGATTAAACAACGCCAAACCTTCCTGTGAAGTTGTTACACGATTGCGTTTGTGGTCGACTGTGAGCAAACGCGGCACCCATCTTGCGGAAAGCTTTCTCATGCCCAAGTGATCATTCAAAATTGAAACCACTGAGCCATGCGAGATCCCTACGGCTTCCACAATCTCTCGCACTTTCAATCTTCGGTCGGCCAACACCATATCGTGAATTTTTTCGATTGTTTCGGGTGTAGAGACCTCAACTGGGCGTCCAGGACGTTCGGCATCTTCAGTGCTTGTACGGCCACAACGAAATTCAGTAAACCACTTTTTTACCATTGAAATCGATGGTGCAGAGTCCCCATAGTATTTATCAAGCTTAGCCTTGGTCTCGGTAATGGTTTTTTTTCGCAAGAAATAATGCTTAATAAGCACACGAAATTCACTTTTTTCCATTTTCTCCTCAAATTAGTGAGTAGTCTGATAAAAATAGCTGTCAAACACAAACTAACTGACGCAGCAAGTTTAAATTTTGACAGGAGTCAACTGACAGATGCCTGTTGACAGGAGCAGTGTTGCTGTTTCAGTAAAGAGGTCAGAAATTCAAAAGGACTTATTGACCCGCCCTCGTATGAAGGAGCGTATGTGTGAGACCTACGGTCAGGCTAATATAATCACTTCTTGGTTGACCATCAAAAGTTTAAGAGTGGAGAGCGACAAAAAAAAACAAGAATTTTAAACAACAAAAAAAAAGTAAAGGGAAAAATTAATTAAAACAAAAAAAAAAGGGATAAAGATAAAGGAAAGGAAAAAGAACAAGGACTTGGAGATATACGAAAACGAGGAGGAAATACGGACGAATTCAGGACGGGCAGGACAGAAGTATAACAGTACTAAAAAAACAAGATAAGTAGCATTATTTACCCCGGGCGAATCCTTTTAGTAGAAAAAAAAGATAAGATTTTGCAGCCGGTATCGGGTTCCCAACAATTGTTGCCGCTTAACGGCTTCCGCTATACATTGTTTTGCCATCACTCCGCAAATAAAGCGTTCGTTTATAAAGTGACAAAAAAAATTTTCTCCCGGGATATTGTGTGGTATTTCTTCCGACTTATTTGCAGCATATGGTTTTGCACTTCCACTCGGAGCAAAAGTGCATGGCGCATAACACCCATTAGTCTATTGTGGCATTTGTAGTTTATTTAGCATTTAAAAATATCGTTTTCCCTGAACCCAGCCCAGCTGAGCAGCCACTTGGTTCAGCAAACGATATTGCTGCCATTGCAAATTTCCCCTCAGGGAATTTTCTGTTCCCCAGGAAATCCAGGTGACAGATCGTCACACGAATCCCAACCACTGACAGTATGGCTCGGTTTTTTTTTCAGTTAAATCGGTTTGCGTTTGTTTCTTGGTTTTCTTTCGGTATTGCGGGCAGCCCGGCAATTGAATAAATTTAGTTTGTTAGATCGGGGAAAATTGTGCAATAGGGTGTGACTGATGGCTTACGCCAAAAACTTCCTGATTAAGAGAGTTTGTATTATTCTCCAATTTTTTTAATAACTCATAGAAGTTTGACGCAACAGATGAGATGTGAGACTCCCTGTATTAACGAAATCGTAGTTAGTAAAGCGTTGACGTTGACTGTTCTAAAATGTTTACTATTCCCTGAGTAACTCAGATAATTCTAGCCCTGTTAATAGATTTCGATTAGTACTGCAAACATTCGCAAAGAGTCCTCTATTATTAAGAAAAAAATAATTGTGTTTTGTGTGTGTTTTTTTTTTCACTAGTTTAAAAGGTCATCGGCGGATTTTGGTCTAAATCTAATGGCCATGATTCGGCATGAAGACGCATCATCTGACAAAATTCAAATCGGAAGCAGTATTCATTCCCGAGTTATTGTGGGCCCCAAAAACGTACACATATGGACATAAATGTACGAGGTTTGTTCAGAAAACGGAAATTTTAGTTTTTTGAAAAAAATATTTATTTATTGGTCTGCATTAATGTTGTCGCCGTCAAAGTAATCCCCATTAGATATTATGCAGTTTTTCCAACGCTTCTTCCAATCCTCAAAACACTTCTCAAACTCGATCTTTGGGATAGCCTTTAGCTCTTTCAGCGATGCACTTTTAATGTCATCTATGGCGAGCCAAAATCCCTCCACAGGGACGATTGAACCTTAGTTTCGACGTCATATCCGTAAACCCATGTTTCGTCACCTGTTGTAACACGTTTCAGTAATTCCGCATCGTCGTTGACTTCATTTAGTGAATCCGAAGTAACTTCCATTCGCCACTGTTTTTGTTCAAAGTTCAAAAATGTTGGGACAGATTTTGCTGCCACGCGCTTCATACCCAAAACATTCGACAAAATTTCATGGCATGAGCCAATCGATATGCCAACATCATCAGCGATTTCTCTGATTGTAATTCGGCGATCGTTCATAACCATTTCTTTCACTTCTCCATCTTTTCATCGGCTGTTGATGTGCTGGAGCGTCCGGGGCGTTCGTCATCTTCATCGTTTTCACGGCCATCTTGGAAACGGTTATACCACTCGTAATCTCTTATTTTACTCATAGCAGACTCACCATAGGCCTTTTTTAAGATTTTAGATCTTCGAGGTAAATACTAGAACTTCAGTATCAGGAAATTAAAAAGCTGAAATCGAAAGAGAGTGCGAGAATATTTGCTCAATGCGTATCCTGAAATCTCCCAAGACAAGTGGCAATGCTGCCAATCCATGCGCCTTACTCCAGGAAGAGCGTATGAAAGTCTTATCAACATGTAAAAAGAAACTGTTAAGGTAACAAGACCCGTACAGAAACCTGTAGAAATGAAGAAGAAAACCTTGTGAAGACTATATGTTATAATGTCAATGAAAAAGATCATCCAGCACTCAGGTAGAGACCATTAGACGATATCAGCCTTCCTTCCATCTGACCAAAACGAAGTGAGGATAGCAATGTCTAACAATAAATCCAACAAAGCTGCTAGACCTGACCGCTTACAGTCCGGTGCTGGGAATGAGTTTATGGAGAGCATACTCTTACAGCAACTAATTTCTCAGATCTGTTCAGAAGAATATAACATGCGTAATAAATGGAATCTCAGGATCATTTGTCTGTAGAAGTACACATAAGTCTCTTCAAAATTGCGTACAAGATCTTATCTGCCATATTGTGTGAACGTCTAAAACCCTTCCTCAATAACCTATTTGGGCCCTATCAATATGATTTCAGGGCAAGGACCAACGGAATAATTTGACAAGTCATAGAAGTAAGAGGAATCTGGTACGAAGGAGTTGTTGGCAAATGATTGTTTGAAAAATGTAGCAAAAAAGTTGGCGATCGTAGGAAGATCATTTGAAGATTTGGTTTCGAAAGTGAGGGAAGGAAAAAAGGACTTGGAGTCATAGGTTTGCGAACTATTTAGGTAAAGAGAGTTGTAGACTTCAATGAATTGAAGATAACATATGTGCTTAGATAGTTTGAATAGTCGGAAGAAGACTGGGTGCGAAGGAATACCGCCCATAACTTGTTTCTCTTGTTTCGTAAAGATCGGATTATACCATGGAGGGGATGTAGAAGATGTTTTATGGGGGAATATGGGACATGAAGGGAGATGGATTTGAATATTTCTCTGTAAAAAAAATGGAGAGGCAGCGACCAGAGATAGATTGGTAAACTCGAAAGGAGCCCAGCTTAGATAGGTATTGATTTTACCCCTATTTATAAAGTAATAACAAGACGTCTGGTAAGCTTTATAGAACGTAACACCATTCTACATAACAAACAATACGGCTTTCAAAAAAACAAAAGTACTGGGAAGCTTCTTGGTGAATTCGCTAATACAATTCATGAAAGCCTAAACAAACATCACCGTGTACTGGTGTTATTCATGGACTTTAGTAAAGCCTTTGATACCCTTAATCATCAAAAACTTATAGCAGCACTGGAGAAAATTTGTACTCGTATTCGAGGTAAATTGGGTAACTATCTGATAGATTACCTAAGCGTAAGAACTTTTCATGTAAAAATCGAAAATGAGTACAGCAGTAGAAAGGAAGTCAAGTACGGAGTTCCCCAGGGATCTAAATTGGGCCCGATACTTTTTGTTCTCTACACAAATGAACTACTTCGTGTATTTAAGAACGCTATCCCATTTGCTTATGCAGACGACACAGCCATTATTGTACGACACAGATGCTTGAAGACGGCGACGCATATAATGCAAAGGGAGTTTTCGAAAGCCGTGCAGTGGTGCCACGACAAAGGATTAATAATAAATCCATCAAAAACCAAAATGATGCATATTCGTGGATCACATCATGCTGTTACTTCCGATAATATCGTCCTTGAGAACGGTAAGTGTCCCAGCTCATCTTCGAGACATATCTTTGAAAATTACAAATACCCGGGTATAATTATTGACAGCCATTTCAACTGGGTTAACCATATCGACAGCTTACGGTCGGACTTAAGAAGAGCTATTTATGGATTATCTCATCTGCGCTATTACACATCACCGGGTATATTAAAACAAGTCTACTACGCACTAATTGAATCTAAGTTGAGGTATGGTATACTTGCGTGGGGTAATGCTTCAAACACTCATCTCCAAAAACTACAACGGCTCCAAAATATAGCTTTAAAGCAAATTAGATCGGAGAATCCGAGTTCCTCGTCCGATCAAAATATAGTTAAGGCTATCAATCTCCAGAACATTTTTAAGATGTCTGTGTTGCTAGAATACAGCGGTGACTTCCGTTTTAAGAAAATCATTAACCACGAAGCAGAACACCATAAGACGGGCCCAGAGACTCCAAGTTGTTATAACATATACGCTAGAAGACAACTGTTGCGAATGGCCAATAGAACACTTCGACAAGGAAAGCCAATCAAAGGGGGTATACGATCATCTTCCCGAAAAAACATTAAAAGAAAGAGGCTTTTTTATGTAGGGGATAAGATTGGTTTCAGCCAGAGCGTAGATACTCGTATCAATTAGGAGTGCATGATATTAACGCAAAACCGCGTGGGTTTTAAAACGCAGCCCTCTTACGTTCTGGTAATAGAAGTTGAGAGGAAGGTTTTTGGTTATCTTGGTCAAGTTGACTGCGTTGGAGGTGTGACACTCTTTTAGAGAATACGAGTATATAGTATCTCGTGATACTTTATATAAAGTTTCCTAGCACCGGTAGGGAGGCCTTCCAGCTGGACGGAAACCATGACGCTTTTTTTTTTATTTTAACCTCGTAGTACACCGCGTCGGATATATGGTGTGTGCAGATAGATGAGATATAGACGAATATTCTCGTATATCGTTTTACCCTTAAGTCTAGAAATTGCATATCGACTTTCAGTGGTATCGCTGATTTGCTGCGTTAATTTAACAGTGAGCGGCGAAAAAAGGTTAGTAGAAGAGGGACCGATTAAAGAAGACGGGTTTGATGGCGCAACATATAGGATGTCAGAAGTGGAGTGAAAACATTATACAAGACATTCATCATCCCAGTCCTGTTTCACGGCGCAGAAGCTGGACACTAACAAAAGCGAAGAAAATAAAAATCTCTCGGATGCTTCGAGAGAAACGTTTGCATTAATTAACGATGCCAACTATGTCAGAAATGCTCAGATGACTAGGGATAGGTCACTTTGGACGCTTGAATATCAGTGTCGCGACCAACCAACCCAGAGGGAGAACGCAGTACAGGACTATCTCATCTTAGGTGGCGCACACAAGTAGAAGGGGGTTTCTGTTAACTGGAGGCAACGTGCAAAATATCGAACTAGCTTTAGGGGCGTATTAGCAGAGGCCCTGGTCCACCCCACCTGTGGCGCCATCTAGGAATGGGGAATTAAAAGACGGAAATTGTTCTATTATCAACGCTTTATTGCAGCTGCGCTTCCGTTCAATATTTTTCACATAAGATACACAGTTATAAATTGAAATAAGCGAAAATGGTCGCTTGTTTCTTTGGAAAAACCGAACATGTCAGTACCATGCCATTAGAGCAACGTAAAATGATCTATTCCGAAAGATAAATCACCATTTGTTTGCAAGAAGTCTTAGGAGTACATGAATCATTCTCCACGATGACAATGCGAGAGAAACAATCGACTTCTTGAGCGCCCAAAACATGGAATTGATGAGTCATCCGCCGTATAGGCCTGATTTGGCACGCAATGACTTCTTTTTATTCCCGCACATCAAAAATAGATTGCTAGGTCAACGTTTTTTGACGTCTGAAGAAGTGGTCGATGCGTTTAAAACGTATGTTGCGGAGTTACCTGGTTCCGAGCGGAAAACTTTATGCGAAACTTGGTCCAAACTCATGCAAAGGTGTATTGATCTTCATGAAGAGTATTTTGAAAAACAATAAAGCTATTTTCGATGATTTGCTTTTACTCGTTTTTCTCAAAACTTAAGTAGCAACCGTGTGGAAACCGTGTGTTAGCTATAGTTACATTATGTCCCACCGCAAAATCAATAAGTCTGTGTCCTAATCGCCAAGGGTGATTTTCATATCTAGAGGTTTCTCGTAAGTTCTGTCGAGGAGATCGTAGAAGTAGTCTTTTGTAAGGTCGTCCTTCTTCACTGTCGGAGTGCAGGCGTTCATGTGGCTTGTACGAATTTACCCTTTCTGCTAATTGTCGTCAGGCGTTCGCTTACATGTCTTAAGCTCAAGGCTAGTTCCCTGAGTCTTCCTCTGACAGTGAATTCGCATCCGAATAAGCGCTGCGACTGCTATCCTTGCCGCGCTACCGGTTGTAGTTTTTCATCCTCTTTTTTTCCGGTCCGTCCCATCGCTTTTCTTGCATGGCGGTTATGTCTGCTTTGCTAAGAGTTCGAACATTCCACGTGCAGCATTTTTCGTTTAAAGCATCTGATCAATCGTCAGCTTAACTCACCTGCTACACCTCGTCATCATCAAGCTTAGCAACACATATGAGAGACACATAGTTCTTAAAGCAGCCGCCTTTCATCGAAAACAACAACAACATGATCTCTCCCTCCGTGTACCTGCTATTATCTCCGATAATAGTTGCTACATCTGCTCATGCAGAGTGACGTGAACCTAAAAAAAAAGAAGCAGCTGTTTTCTGTTTACGTACACTCTGGCGTCATTTTTGCAAGAAAAAATTCCGGCAGCCCAAAGACAATTATTGACAGTAATGCACGCCTCTTCGCCCTCGCTGAGGCAGCAGTTGAAAATGTAAACAACGTAAGAAATATCAACTAGCAACTAGCAATACATCAAATGGTATCTGAGAAGTGAAATGTCGTCGACGAAAGCAGAGAACTAAGCATTTACTATGTAAAGGGTGTTTTTTTACAGTTACACAAATTCAATATGAAATAAAACACTTGAAGCTGACGTTAATGCCTATGATATTAGCTTTATTTAATAGATAATTTGATGCCATTAGTGTTTAAATATGACATCGGGCATATGCGTGCCACAGCCAGTTAGAATGAAGCGCCATCGTGAAGTCCAATTTTCGACAACTTTATCGAGCAACTGGAGCCGTATATCAGCAATAACACGGCGAATGTTGATTTCCAAACCGTCCAACGTCTCTGGTTTATCGGCATAGACTAGTAACTTCACATACCTCCAAAAAAAGTAATCTAAAGGTGTGAGGTCACAGGATCGTGGAGGCCCGTTCACAGATCTATTACGCGAAATTATGCGCTCAGCACATGTTTCCCGAAATAAATTTATGGTTACGCGCGCCGTGCGGCATGTTACGCCATCTTGGTGAAACCAAAGCTCTGTCACGTCAATGCCATTCAACTGAGGAACGAAGAAGACAGAAATCATGTTTCTATAACGCTCTCCATTGACGGTAACATTCTGGTCGGCATCGTCCTTAAAGAAATATGGGCCGATGATTCCACCAGCCCATAAAGCACACCAAATAGTGAGTTTTAATGGTTGCAAGAGCGTCTCGACAAATGCTGCTGGGTTTTCTTCACTCCAAATTCGGCAATTTTGCTTGTTTACATATCCATTTAACCAAATATGGGCCTCATCGGAGAACAAAATTTTGCGGTGAAAAAGAGGATCAAGCTGAATCATGTTTTCGGCCCATTCACCGAACCACGACGCGTATAATGGTAACGCGGCTTCAACTTCTGCATAAGCTGGATCTTAGAAGCTTTTAAGCCAAGATTTTCCGTTAAATCTTCCACAAAGTGGATGGGCATAGCTCTAATTGCTGTGCACGATAGCGAATCGACTCATCCAGATTCTCCTCCACACTGCGCTCCACAACGGCAATAACTTCTTCTGTTCGCAATGTTTGTCGCCTTTGTGGATGCGTGTTAACCACTAGAGTGTACGTGGTGCGAAAACGATTCATCGTGTCCCGAATAACTTGCTCAGATGGACGATTATGTCGATTGTAAAATTGACGTAGCGCACGATAAGTTTGGCGAACCGAACCATGGTTTTCAAAATAAGTTTGCACAATTTGCACGCGTTGTTCTGGTACTAACCACAAATCAAATTTCAACTGTCAAATTGACAATTTGTAGAAACAGTGTTGCCAGTTTAAACTTTGGAACTTACTGCCATTTTTCCCATGTTCCCTTTTAAATCATTTTTGTATTTCCTCAGTTCAATTCTACTACCGAAAGTAATTTAACAAATTGTAGACCCTTCGTTGCACTGTGTTGCAGTTCTGCAACATTCCCTATTTAACGGTATAAGAATTGTGTGTTCCTATTTTTTCCAAATCAGAGCAATGTTCTAGAACATAACATACATCTTCTAATCGTGTCTCCAGTTCTCTATTTGACATTTGCTCTTCGTTATCATCAGTCAAAGTTGGAATTTTGCATAAAGTCCACGTTTGCGTTTGAGCTCATTTCATTATTTTTGACAAATTATTATAAAACCAGTTTTTTTCAATAAAAGTTGTTTCGATTTCAATGTAAGTTTATATTCTGAGGGAAATTAGAGTTTTTGTTTTGTTCTTGATCATAGAAAGGCCGTAGTGAGCAAAGGCCACAGTGAGCAAAAGCCTTGTTGTTGCACATCTGCTACAATACGCCCACATCGGAAAAGTGTTCTAAGTGACAGCTTCAGGAAATTATCAGTTCATGGTGCAAAAGTGAAGATAAACTTGATTTTTCGTCCGATGAATGTGATGAGGGTCCTACATTTGTCCCCCAGGAAAAAGCTCATTAGGGAACGAATCGGTAAACCCACCACCACCAGAAACTTTACCTCAGCCTACTGTCCCATCTCCTCCACCTTAGCCGTCTACTTCTCGAGGAATTGCAAGAGCTTATGAGACGAATCCAGCAAAAGCTAATATTATTATATGGAAGAAAAAAACCTTGAGCTCATTCCAGATCAACTTAATTTTTTAGGCAACGAGGATCTTCCAAGTAAACTCCTGGAATTGGAAACGCCATACCAGTTTTTTTCTTATTTTTTCACTGAAGAAATTGTTGATCTTATACGCGATCAAAACAACATTTATAGCGTAAAAGACCCAAGCAAACCGATAAATGGTGAAAGTATCAATATTCGTTAATTTGTTGGAGTAGTTTTATACACATCTATTATACGAATAAATTTGGTACGATAAAATGGGAATATCGATAATTAAGGACACTACGCCCCTAAAAAAATTGGAGCATTTGCCACAAAATTTGCGTTTCAATGACAATTCTATTGCCTTACACCCAGCCCGGAAGTGATAGGCTTTATAAAAACGCTTTTCAAAAGTAGCCCTGGAAAAGATGTGCTCAACCAAAGCTCGAAGTATTCTAAAACAATACATGCCAGCTAAACCTCACAAATGGGGCTCCAAACTATTTATTTTGTGCGGGGTTAGTGCTTCTGGCTACAGGTGAGGGTGCTGCCTCAAATGTAGTTGTGCGTTTAGCGAGGAAAATACCAAACAATTGCAACGACAGGCTTTACTTCGACAACTATTATACCTCCTTGCCGCTTATCGAATTGTTGACTAGGAGAGGCATTCATAGTATTGGAACAGTGTGAAGAAATAGAGTTCCGAATTGTAAGCTTCCTGACGAATCCTTTTTCAAAACACAGCCAAGGGGTACTTCAGTTGAGTTTGTTGGCGATCACAATGGGATTCCAATTTCAACGCCTCCTTGGAAAAACAACAAAATTGTTTCACTGCCGTCAAATTTTGCAGTGATCCAATGTTCAACGATATGATAAAATAAACAAAGTCTATGTGTAGGTTGAACACTACCTCGGTTGTGGTGGCCGAATACAACCGTCAGATGGGATGTATGGACTTGATGAAATAAATTTTGGTATGCGTTTGTTTTACCATCTTCTTGACATGATTATGGCAAATGCGTGGCTACTCTATCACCGTGTCAACAAACAAACTGGGAGATCTGACAATTTAAGCGCCGCAGACTTTCGAGCGGAAGTAGCTGAAGCACTTCGCAACATGGGCATCAAACAAAGGTCGAGTAAAAAAACATCAGATGTTGAGCAGGGTCTTCAGGAAAATAAGACGAAAGGCTCTGCAAGTAAGTCAGCGATTAACTGTGAATTTCGACGCTTTTTGTTTGATTTTACTTGATTTTCAGTTGAACAAAGACGTAAGTGCATGTTAGGCAGTTTTATATTGAAATGTTTAACTACTTTATTCATATTTTTAGTGAGACTTCGACACAAGTGAAACTTGCGTCGTTGTTTGTGTCATTATTCAACCAATTATAAGCTTGGGATTCTGTATTTAGGATGTTGTTACAAAATGTCGGAACGTGGAAAAATGCTTTCAGTTGCAATGAAAAAAATTGGAGCTGCAACAAAATTATCTCTTGATCCTAAACTTTCTTCAGTCACCTCTTCATCAGTACAGTTAATGGCAGAATACAACAATTCTCTTACTATGAATAACTCAGATATTGCCGAACCCCAACCAAGTACTTCGGCAGTCGCAAATAATGATAACGACAATGAGCAATGCTACTCGTATTTCACTGCGACAAGAACCAGTGCAACAAAAATGAATTTGAGAAAAGTTTCCCAGTAAGCATTCAGTGAAATCACCCATTCGGAAAACGAGGATTTTTCCGCGGATGAAAGTGCTTACTCTCCTATAGAAAGTCAAGGTGTAGAGAGTTATGTGGCTCATCGAATGTTTCTACAATATTAATGAAACGACCAATCGACAACCAGAGGCCTCGGGTTTGGTCAACTTATCTATAAAGAAGGGAAAAAACAGATCTCGAAACCCAGACAATTGGAAGCAGAATGTTGCAAGAAATTTTTTTTATAATTTGCGCGCGCTCAAGGGATTTAAGCACCCTTAAAATGTTTGCACACAGCGCGGGCGATCAGAGAGTATGAAAAGAGAGGTACCGGTGAACGCTGGTTTTAAATGTTTGAAGGTTATAATGACTAGGAAACAAAGAACTAGGCAGGGCATTCCATAAGCGAGTTGTACGGATTAGGAACGAATCACGATATTTTAGTGTATGTCCGAAAGTGGGATTGAGGGTATACTGATGAGGATTCACAGCGAGACGGGTGTTACGGTTAAAAGTTTGAAGGGGCGGAATCCTACTGGCTATTTCTATGGAGAACTGGTGGTGGAAATAGCGATAAAACACAGTGAGACACGAGACATTACGTCGGTGTTCGAGGGTGTCACTTGTTTTAGTGCTATTAGTATCACCTATGAGTTTTATCGCACGGTTTTGAATCCTATCAAGCAGGTGCAGAGATGTTTTGGGCGCACCCGACCAGATGGGGGCATTGTACTCCGATTTTGGGCGCATGAATGCCTTATATTTTGAAGCAAGATCAGAAAGGGAAAAGTATTTCTTACATCGTTTGAGGAAACCTAGACATTTCGCAGAATTTTTGGCTACATCGAATATGTGGTTATTCCAACGTAATTGTCATTGACACACATACCGAAAATGGAAAGTTTATCTTTTTCTGCAATGCGTGCCATCCATAGATAATGGATGGGTGTTTAAATTTCGCTTTAACGACAGCAGACAGCATTGATTTTTGTAAGCATCAAATTCTACCCTGTTAGTGGTTCGCCAATTAGTTATGCTGTTAATATCAGGATTTAATGAGCTTAACATACGCTGCCGTTCCCGTTCTACAGTCGAATAGCAGTTACGTAAGTCTGGGAACAAATATGAAAAGCAGAGAGTACCGTCGTCAGCAAAGGAATATATTGGATTAGAAGTAGCAGGCAAGAGATCATTGATGAAAATTAAAAAGGGTGTCGAAGATAGAACGGAGCCCTGGGACACACCAGCACATATTTTGTGAACATCAGACTTGAAACCATCCAAGACAACTTGAATTGAACGTTCCGTAAGGTAATTTCTAATCCATTGAAGAAGAGAGTCGTCGATCAAAAAAGCACGCATTTTCGACAAAAGAGCCTAATGCCAGACTCTGTCAAATGCCTTGGAAATATCAAGCACAACTATCTTGCTTTCGCCAGATTGATGTACGCTTTGGTTCCACTTTTCGGTGAAACATGCCATCAGATCACCAGTGGACCCGTTGCTACGAAAACGACGTAAGTGCAATGGGTCTGTCGGAGGAGAGAGAGGAAGATTCGCCTTTTTTAGGAACGGGCGGGACAAATCCTGTTTTCCATGTGCTCGGAAAGATTCCTAAAGGGTAGGATTGATGAAAAAGCTTATGCAGTTGTTTTGCCAGCGAGGGAGAATACCTCTTCAGAAGCAGGGGAGATATACCATCTGGACCAGCTGATTTGTGAATGTTAAGATCTTTAAGAACTCTTGCTACTACACGAGTGCGAAAGTGGGTACATCCCATTGAAGATTTGACGCACTCAAGTGTAGGCGGAGACAAAGCACAATTTGGAAGTGCTGAGCTGGTCGTAAAGTGTGCGCTGCAAGCAGGTTGGAATGTTATTATAAATGAGCATTGGGATGGAGGATGAGGTAGAATTTCTAATATTTTTGACGAAAATTTGTACTACCTTCGGGACATTGTAGCATTTTTTTGTCTCAGTTTTTGATCGTATTGGAATTTCACACTCTTAAGAAAGGCGTTGCAGTCATTCCTGGCTTGTTTAAACTTTTTCGGTTTTCCACTGTTGGGTTGATCTTGAAGGACCGACAAAAACATTTTCCTAACCCTGTCAGACTCTTTACAGCTCGAGTCGTACCATGCCTTATCTTTTGGTTTAATACTCTTCGTCCGATGAGGGATAAAGTTTCTCATCCAAAGAGAATCGTGTCTGTGATCATATCAGCAGCGGCATCCACGTCGTTATCGAGGAAACATAACGACCAGTTGAAATTCCTAAAGAAGCTGTTAAGACCACTCCAGTTGGCTTTCTCGTATTGCCATACTGTTCTTATAGGAATCCTTTCTGTAACTTGTGGTCGGTGTACGAGAAATTAGCTGATATGATACAGTGGTCCGACGAGCCTAGAGGGGATAGTATTTGTCCGGGTGAGAAGTTAAAAACGTCTGGTATCCGTGTGGGCTCATTTACAAGCTGGGTTAAGTTATTTTCCGCACCGAAGATCTCAACTCACCGTCCTTCGGGTGTTGTCTGCTGCCCAGAATATCAAAGTCATCCAGGATTGTGTATATTGAAATCGTCCGTAATCACGATTTCAGTATGAGGATACAGGGATACAATTCTTTGTATGGAGTCAGACAGCGCCTCAAACTCGTTAAAGGTCGAGTTGCTGTCCAGTTTGGGGCTTCTGTAAATAACGCAATACCATAGCGGTTAATTTGCTTACTGAGATTTTAGAAACATGAAATTGAATTCCGGATTGGAACAGGGATTACATTGTGCTGGAGTTTGATTTCGGAAAGAATAATGGCACTAATTCGTAGCCAGGTAGCTTCAGATCAGAATGATCTGAGAGGTGTGGTCGGGGATCTACATGTGTTTCACTAAGAAAACAACTGGTCTGTAAATTACAGACGTGGACGTACGCAGAAAAGTGATTACTTTTTAGCCCGTGTATATTGGCACTCCACTCTAAGTTCCCGAGTCATTATAAAGAAAACACCAAACTTTCCGAACTCAACACAAAGTTATGTTTCAAAAAGAGGTAAGTTTGTGAAAGAGAAAGTTATGCGGCCATCTTGTTCTTATCGTTGTAAGTTGGCATGCTCAACAAAACTGGATGGAAATTTAAGAGCCGAATTGTTAAAAAAATTATTGGAATCTCGCTTCTTTTCAACGTCAACGCGATTTCTTAAAATCGTGCATCGAACTATTGCAGGTGAAATACCGTCGCATATCTCTATCTAAAGAAACACCTAGGAGGCAAAATTGTGTCTTTTTCTGGATGAATAATGGAAACAGACTTCAAGCCTGCACACAATTTTTGATAAGCCCTTTTGCAATTTCTGAAAGAGTGATTCGATCAATTATTCAGAATAAGGCTTTAGGTGAAGCCATCAGCATTCAACAAGGAAGATGAACGGGGGAAGCATTCTAGGTATCCGAAAACTGACAGCGAAGTACTAGATTCTATAAGAGCACACATAAACTCAATTCCACGCATCGAAAACTCTTATTTGAGAGCTCAAACTTCAAGTGAATTTAGAGATGGCGGGCTATATATTGTTGAAATGTATAGAGTTTATAAAACGGAACGAACTTCTCTTATGATTCATACGTAAGTCTATTGTGAGTGGAAAGTGACCTCCTTGACCGCCAGAATGCGCTGCTACTGCACAAAAGGTTATGGTGCCTTGAACTCTGTTCATATTTAGGCAGACATGCCAAATTTCAGTGCGATACTCTCTTTAGTTTTGTTTTGACAGCTGATTGTTGTTGACGTGTTTGGCATCATGTTGAGTATGGACAAAAACGATTTTCGTTCTCTCATAAAACATTATCTTTTGAGGGGCAAAACGGCGAAGGAAACAAAAGAAAAGTTGAATAAATATTATGGAGCTAATGCTCCGTCAGATTACACCGTCAAATATTGGTTTTGAGAGTTTCGTGGTGGCCGCAACTCCACTACCGATCAAGTCCGCAGCGGCAGGCCCTCCGATGCGGTTACAGAGGACAATGTTAAAAAAAAATACATGGAATGGTGTTGGCTGACCGGAAAATGAAGGTGCGCCAGCTAGCAGATACCACAAAGATTAGTACTGAGCGCACACGCCATAATTTGGGCAATATTCTGCATATGAAAAGGTTATCCCGCGAGAGCACTTCGAAAGAGGGTTTGGACTTGCTAATGCGGAATCGGGCGGACTTTTGGCGTCGATTGGTAACTGGATTTGGATCCCTCGGACTACTATTATCTCTTCCCAAACCTCAAAAGATGACTCATCATCTCACGCGAGGAAATCATCGACTTACTTTTCGGACGGGATCAAGAAGTTGGAAAATCACTGGAATAAGTGTATCAAACTGAAAGGGGACTATATTGAATAAAATAAAAAAAAAAAACATTAAAAAAAAATGTTTTCATTCCCAAGGAGGTTACTTTCCACCTCACCTAGTATATTGCTGAAATACTAAATATAAAATGGAACGAACTTCTCTTATGATGCATATGCAAGTCTATTCAATAATGAGTTTAATATATGCTTCTTCGTATCAAAAAAGGATCAGTGCGATATTTGTGAAGCCTATAAAAACGCAATAGGAAAGGAAAAGGAACAGTCAGAAAGCTCTTAGAAGGTATACCAAGAAGAACAAAAAAAATTGAGTCTTGATGAAAAGACCAAAGTCAAACGAAACACATCCAACATTGTATTAGCAACGAATGGTTTACAAGCTGTTCTACCAGTTCCTATTTGACAGACATTTGCATTTTTTTATAAATCGAGCCTTAACTGCTACAATTTAACTGTGATGCATAATTTTGCTTTAGTTCAATGATGCTAAACTTTCTATGATTTTAAATTTGCAGATATCGGAAATGAAAAATGATCACACAGTGTGTTATTTCGAAGCATTAGTGAACAGAGGTTCAAATGAGATAGGATCTTGTGTACTTATGCTTCTTCAAGAGCTATCAGTCACTAGTGCAGGCGCAGACGTTGTGTTTGCTGTAGAAAATCTCCCAATAAACTCCATAACACATAAATTTCTTATTCGAGATCACGCACAGAATGAAGACGATCCTGTCCATAGTGTCATTGAAAAGTCACTTAAGAAAGCAAAAAAATCGGGACCAATATACGTGCCCGACCAATATATTTCCCTCATAAGAACCGCAAAAAAGAAAGGAAATGCTTTGTAAAAGAATTTAGCTTTAAGGATTTTTTTTCGATTTAAAGTTGCTTTCTGAGGAGATCTGCTTAAACAACTCAAAAAAATATAAACGGAGATCAGATTAAAATGCCGGGCATGAAACTCTTACGTTTTGAAAAATGCAGTAATGTGTACGTTTACAAAACAAGCTATAAAGACATAAGCTGGGAACAAGTTCAATTTAAAACAGTAAACCAGCGCGGAGACGAACACAATAAATTAAGAGTGACATGCCTTGTAAGATCTAACATTGGCTGAGAAAAGCTACTTCATTCAATAGACGAAAATGGTTTCAAAAAGGCCCGTTTTTAAACTGAGACATAGGTATGGGAGGAATTCCGATAAATTCAAGGGGGCGTCCAAACAGCCTTCTCCAAAACAAGCACTGTAAAGTCGAAGAGGCTAATTGGGAGGATTACGAGTATGTTGAAATCGATATGCACAAATGTACCTGATCTCGAAACAATTTCAGAAGCATCAGTTCGTGCTGTGGTTGCTACTGGTAACGAGCGCGGCACTAAAAAGGAGGATGCGAAATTATAAGTATTCAAACGCCGAAAAAGATTTATATCAAAGGCACAATTGGAATATTGCAATCAGCTATTGAATGACCGTTGATGTGCCTTTTTAAGATTGAATTATTTCTGAATCTCTCCCAACCAAAAATTAAGCAACTGTATAGCTAATTTTGAGCAAAAAACTTTTCTTTATCCTTCCACCGGGCGCGCTGTCGTAAAATTTACGACGTCTACGGTTAATTGCTTTCCCTACTTTTACCAGTTACTGGAGAGTATCGAACTTTGAGTTGTTCGAAGGTTAGTGTTTCTCTAACCTACAGCCATACCGGGTGTGAGCAAAAGTGTTTTTTTTTATTGATATTGAAATTTCCATTGAGCGTAAATTTTAGGACACGCGCATACTCAAGTAGATAAATTATTTTTTTTTTATTTATTTCGTCTCCTTTGTATTCTTGCTGTAGACATATCCCGTGATGGCACGTAGGCCGCTTACACAAAATGAGCTAGAAAAAATGGCTCTAAATATTTTTGATGCGCCAGAGCAAGATGAGGAGACTTTCTCTCCCTCGAGTGACAGCAAATTTTCGGAAAAAGAAATCGAGCAAAAAATTAAAGAGAGTGCAACCGGACAAGAATACTCTTCAGATGAATTTGAAGAAGGAGAGGTGGAAGTACAGGAAGAATTTTTCATTGGAAAAAACAAGTCCACTAAATGGCGTAAGACAACATACCATATTTCTAGAAAACCTAAGAAGATAAACTTAGTCACACTATCCGCTGGCCTGACTCAACGAGCGCTTGCCATTGAAAATGAACTGAATTCTTTTTTTCAACTTATCAATATTTCTATGATTGATGACTAAGTATACTAATATGTATATCAATCAGCTGACAGTTGACCACCAATATTCTAGAAATCGGGACTGTAAGAACATTGACATGGCTGAGTTTATGGCGTACTTGATCGGTATAAAAAATCAAACCATGCAAATGTGAAGGAGATATTTTCCAGTGACGGTACCGGAATTCAAATAACAAGAGCTGTCATAAGTTATAAGCGATTTCTCTTCATTACTCGTTGCCTGAGATTCGATGACAGTTGATAAACTCGCAGCGATACGTGACTTCTGCAAGTCATCATTCAATTTGAGCGAATATACAACAATCGATGAGATGCTACATACATTTAGGAATCATTGTAGTTTCATTCAATATATTGCCAGCAAGTCAGGGAAATACGGGGTGAAGACTTTTGCGTTATGTGATGCCAAAATATTCTACACATCCAATCTGGAAATATTCTGTGGAAAACAACCCGATGGACAAAACGTTTAGTCACTCCTATAGAAAACTCAAGCCGAAATTTGACCTTCGATAATTGATACACAAGTGTACCACTAGCCAGACAAAGGTAGAGCTGTTAAGTCAACTCTTTTTGGTTTTCAGAAGGACAAAATGATAGTTTCCTATGTACCACGGAAAAATAAATCTGTGATACTAATTTCAACTTGTCATGACGACAGCGATATAGATCCCAACACCAGAAAACCTCGTGTAATACTGGACTATAACGAAACTAAAGTGGAGTGGATACTGTAGGCAAAATGTGTGCCACTTACTCGGTCTCTAGAATAACAATGAGATGGCCGTGTGTAGTTTTCTACACTCTGATGAATATTGGTGGCATAAATGCTCAAATTTTACACATATTTACCTGTCCGGCAAAGGCTCCCAAGCATCGAAGGGTCTTCCTGAAAAATTTGGCGGTCAGCTTGATGAAAGAGCATCTTATTTTCAGATCAAGTCTCAGATGTCAGTGCCTCAAGATGTCAGTGCTTTTCTCAAAGCGAATTACGGTTAATTACCGATAACTGAAGAAAGAAAAAACCCTCTCAAACGCGGTGTGTGCCGTTTATGTGGATTGAAAAGAAAAGGGACTTCAGCATCAAGGAAGTGTTGCCGTTGGCAATTGTTTACGTGCAGAATCATTCTGCAGTTGAGGTGGTTTGCAACAATTGTAAGAATGGTGATGCTAACTCTGACCAATAGACTTCTAAAATATTTCATTTTAAAAAAAATTACGTATCTGAAGTACTGCCTTGCGTTCATAGAAAACACCATTTTCACGAAGAAAACTTGATGGCGTAAAATTTACGACACGCGCCTGCTCAGGGAAAAATGCACAAGGTTAATAAAATAAATGAATGGTACTTTCCATAAGAGCGAACAATTTTTCTTTATTTGTTTAGTTTTTGTTTTTATTGCCTTCTTTTTACCGCCTACTTTTAACTACGATTAAACAGCACATACGAGCACGAGTGTTAAGGATAAACAGAAATAACTCATGAAACCACACTTTTGTGAACTTACCGAAGAGCAGAGTAATAGTAGGCCACTGATTGAATTGAATTTGGAAAAAACAAAAACGCTAACGAAAGGGAAGCGTTAAGTTACAAAGCGAGACTAATTGTGTGTGGCTGTGCTGAGCCTAGCGACTTAGATAGCAAGATACAAAATATTCCGATATCAATTATCATTCGCTGAAAAATTAGATATGTACATAAATATTCGACTTTGTCTGCACAGCTTTCCTTGTCTTAAACGTGATCTAAATGAAGAAATCTACGCGACATCTCCAGACTTCATTAAAATTTCAGAAGATAAATATATACGAGTATACGTAGTACCAAAGCTAAACAAATTATTGTATGGGCTTAAACAAACACCAGGCATAGAGACTTAATGTGCCAGTATGGATATAGAGTTCGAGATTTCTAGCATTTTCATATTTGCGATAGGCTAATACGGCGAATTTGACTTGTGAATCAGAAAATATGGAAGCGCTTTGGCTCCATCCTTTGCCAATTGTCTCCAGTTTACACATATGTATTTTATTAGATAGCATTTAGTTGAGATATACTCATCCTCAGGCATCTAAACGAAAGCTTAGCTAAACTCCACATCAAGGCTTAATTCGTAATCATAAGTATGACACACGTTCACGCTTCTACACAGGACTTCGCGAACGATAGCTGCAACGAACTTTCCGACCAGACGCACTGCTATTGTCCTAAGTTCGAGGTTATAATCAATCTTGGTGAATTTAAGCCAAGTTATGAAGGGCGAATATCTTTAGCTTTGAAAATGGACCGATGCTAATAGGCTTCACGGTGCGTCATAATGTCCTCAAAGCAAGCACACATCCGCAAATGGACATGGCAGTCACTTGATTGAAAAACTATCACCCGAGTGGATGACATTGCAATCGACGCAATACACAGCTCTTGTATTCTGCATGTCTAAACGTTTTAAGGAGCCAATATCGACCCCAAATAGTAAAGGGTGACCAGATAAGAACGATAGGAAAAAAATTTAAATAAAACAACAACGGTGGGAGATATAAAATTGATTCTGGCTTTATTTTGAATCTATGCTCATGCCATTATGTGTGGAATAGCATATCATTCAAATGGTCGCCTCGGCTTCGCTGGCAGTGCTTAAAGCGGTCGGTCCAATTTGTCATGGCGTTATTGCGGCAATAGCATGTCGAATGTTGGCCTCGAGCTCGTACAAAGTGGTTGGCTTGTTATCGTAGACTGAGAACTTGACGTAACCCTAGAAAAAATAATCGAGTGGCGTCAAATCGAATGATCGCGGTGGCCAATAGATGAACGCCCGCCGTGAGAACACCCAGTCGCCAAAGTTCTTCTTCCCATTTTCGAGGGTTGCGTCGAATGTATGGCATGTAGCACCGTCTTGTTGGAACCACAGCTCGGATATATCGATGTTGTCGAGCTCTGACTACAGATAGTCGGTTAACGGTAACGGTGTCACCTTCCTCATTTCGAAAGAAATACGAGCCATGCCATAAACCGCACTAAATAATCAATTTTTGTGGATGCATTGACGCTTGGCCGAACACTTGTAGATTGCTTTCGCTCGAATACCGAAAATTTTGTTTGTTGACGTAGCCGCTGAGCCAAAAATGGGCCTCGTCCGAGAAAGTGATTTTTTGGCCAAAATGTTTTTCCATTTCCAGCACCCAATTAACGAACTCACGGCGTTGTCTATGGTCTTCCAGCTTCCATTCTTCCGTCAGCACAATGTTATACGGATGTAGGCAAAATAAGCCATCGCCTGACCCATCCCCAGAGGATCAGGCGATGTCCAATTCAGCTGATCGGCGCCGAATCAACATTTCTCGGTCTTCTTCGTCGCAACAGCGGCTATGTTTTCGTCATTTCGCACAAATCTCTGTGTGATTGGTGACTAAAAATTCCAAATAGTGTACTCACGCTCAAACTTTTTCACGGTGCGACGAATTTCCTGCACACTGCGTATTTACAACTGAGCCGGAATTTCTACAAGATTTTTTAATAATTTCCGTACGTTTGGCAAGCGTAAAACGATGCATGATGAAATGGCAAACTTTACTGAAAATTTTGATAGCGGGATGTCATTGGTAACTTTAACAGCTGCTGAAACATAACAATTGGAAAAACTATTATTGCTATCTGGTCACCCTTTACCATCACCAGACATTCTATAAAATACATTTTTTTCCGGCTCTCTCCTTTGCCACCGTTCAACCTAACAAATCGCCTTTTGTTTAGTCTCTCGTTTTGAGCTGCATTTTTTTATAAAATCCTTATAAGTGTAGTTTTAGGCCTGGTTAGGCCTCACGGTAGATCTTGAAAGAGTCTTGGGAAATTCACATCGATATCCATAGATAGTTTTCATCACCTAAAAAGAACTTCTCTTACTTCGTAGAAGGCCAAGCAAACAAAGTCCTCAATATGTATGAGACGAAATAAAGGAAAGTCTTATATTGCATTACTCAAATAAGCAAACTGAAACCTTGCTTATCAGAGATCTCCATAATGTAATACAAGGTGATAAGACCCTTTCTGGAAAAATCATAGAGCTTCAATCAGCTCTATGCAACAACATCCTAAAGCGAAGATGGATTTGTATGCTGAGATGTGCCTCAATTCCTTTCTGTGTGCCCTTAATGAACCCCTCGGATCTAGAGTGAGGGCTATGCAGCCTAGATCATTAGCCACTGCGCTCACGTGCTGCATTAAAGAGCAAAATAATTCGAATCAGAAAAGGACTCAAAATCCGCGATTCACATCTTACAATTCTAATAGCCCTGACCAAGATCAATCCAAAACAAACTATCCGACACATTATAACAACTCGCAACAGAATAAAACAAATTCCAGACCGCTTCAAAACAGGGAAGAACAACTAAGACCCCAAGATTCCAGACAACCAAGATACTCTCACAGAAATGGTAATAATAACCAACAAAGCAGACACCAAAAACCTGGATCTATGTCCCCCCCATCAACCAAGTGTCAACACCAGTGAACAGGATAAATTCAGGCCTAGTCCGAGCCAACAAACACGAAACCCTAATTTTAACCTTAAAGAAGTTAACAACTTGAGTTCAAATTCTTTATATTCTTTAACAAGGATCCAACTAACATTATTGAGACCCAACATTTTTCCAATGTTGCCTCGAAGACCCCACAGGATACTTGGACCCAACCAAATACCCAGTAACGTTACCCTACATTCATATTTCCTCGCCCTTTGACAGACCCTAACGATTTTCTTTTTGATACAGGGGCATCAACATCCTCTATCAACCCCACTCCAAATAATCGAGTCAGATGCGAATCCGTCAATATCACTACAGTTTTCACAAAATACCAATTAGATAAGCAAGTTAACCTTACAACCTTTGTCGGATTCAACCAAACACGTTTCCTAAAATTCCTTATCTTTAGGTTTCACAATTTTTTCGATGGTTTGGAAGCACTTTTATCGCTCAACGCGAAAATCGACCTGGAAAGCAAAAACTTAATCACAAAAAAATCTCCTATTAAGATATATCTCAAGCCAAATTCTCATCTGGCAAGTTAACAATCCCCGCAAATAGTAAGATTCTCGCGAAACTACCCGTCAAGCAGACTACGAATCATGAATATATGAAGAAAAGTTGTTCGCGCACGAAGCTCATCGAACCAAAGTGTTGTTTATTTATTCGAAAAAAACCGGACATCACGCCACCGTTCCATTAGAGCAACGTAGAACGGCCAATTCGGATTGGTACACCACCATTTTTTTGCCAGAATGCTTTGAAGAAATAAAGAAAACCAACCATCGAACACGGATCGTTCTCCACCACGACAATGCGAGCTCTCACTGGCCGGCTCAAAAAAGTAACTTGATGATTGGTCATCCGCCGTACAACCCTGACATGGCACCCAATGATTCATCTGGTCTAAGGAAAGTCTACTTGAATACGCTAGCTAGCCACGTTTGGTAACCATACACCGCCTATATTTTCCGGCTAGAAACCGTGGTAGTCTAAACCATGCATAGACCGTATGAAGCTTATAAACTTTCTATGCTCCGAAAAGTTGCCGGTAATATTGACTGCCTCTCTTTGATTCAGCTTATCTCTCTTAAGACCAATGTTCGTGGCCACCTTCCACTTGTGTGCGTCATCTGAAATGAGGTCGTCTTCTACTACGTTGTCCCTCTGGGTTGGGATCGAAAACTTTCCAGACTGGGACGCTGAAGTCCATATGCTCAAGGTCACCTAGCCATCTATGCCGGGTTATCTGAGCTTTTCTGACGAGATCAACACCGCTGTACGATTCGTTCAGTTCGTTATTGAAACGTCTTGTACATTCTCCATTGACACAAACAGAAAATTACCCGAATAACTTTTCTCTTGAAGCGTCCGATAGCGTCTTTATTCGCTTTCATCAGTGTTCGTGCTTCTGCGCCGTAAAACAGGACAGTGTCTTGTATACTGACTTTTTTAATTTCCGCGCTGTTTTTTTTCTTTTTTTTTAGAAGAACTTAGAACTCAAGTGGGTATGAATACACTTATAATGCCTCAGCATGTTTTAAGTTTTTTGGAAAATGGAAAGGAAGATGTTTGTGCTCAGTGGTTAATTTCGTTCTATGGGGGGCATCCATCATTTAATGAAGTTGGCTTGTTATTGATTTCTAGTCAACTACTCAACTTACTTGATTTTCGTTAACTGAAAAAATTAATGCCTTTCGGGCGAGATTGGTATTCAAACACCGAATCTTCCGATTTAGAAGCCAGTCCACTAGCACTTGAGCCACGGCCACCCACGGCTGGATAAAGTCCCTTACTGCTCCAAAGCTGTAGCTCCCTATATTGACTTTTTGTCTTAGGCGTCTATGTTGTATGACCCGCTTTGTTGACAGCATACACTTTGTTTTCTCGTCATATACCGTTAAACCCATTTTTGCCGCTTCTGCTTCAATAATCGTAAGAGTTCATGGCACAGTTTAGCGGATCTGCCTTCTTTAGGATCGGACAATCAACGCTAAGGTCCCATTCGTCGGACATACTTGAGTTGATGTACATATGCCCTATCCAATCACCTACTGCTTTCAACAGCCGAGCAGTTAAGCCCTTGGGTCCAGCAACTTTGTTAGACTTAAGCTTGGAAATTGCTGTCCTGACTTCAACTCGGTAGTGTCTTCGTTTATAGGGCCCCCACCCAATTATCAAGGCTGCGCGGATCAATAACGCAGTCTAGTAATAAATTGGCGTAGAGCGTAACTTGTCTTATTGTAACGGTTTTCAGATTTTAACGCCACTGGAAGTTGGTGCGATTTGGACTACTACCGGTAGTCCCCACCATAAACTTAAAATTCCGCACCTTGGCAATCAGGGCCCTCGGACTTCGTTCCGGGCTTAACTTGAAAGAGGTAGGCCCTCTAGTGGGAGCGTCATGGTCGCAGGAAGGATCCCCCACAAGTTGGTTGACCGGTGTGGAGTAGCAATTAAGTTCTGGGTTTCGTGAACCTAAGATTGGCAAGAGGTATTAGATCAGACTCGACTCATACCAAGGGTGGGGCTTGTGCCCACAACACATGTTCCAACTCTTGATATCACCGAAAGATGGTAAGCGATGGCCAGGCGTATATCCTGCCCCCCATGAATGTAAGGGCATCCCGAGCACTTAAGTTTTCTCAATAGTGTTCTCGTAAAACACAATAGACGTTCTCTCTTCATCTAGCTTGTATGGTTCATTCTGTCCGACGGTGGTATGTTGTCCGTCATCAGCCTTTAACAGTCTGCAGAAATTATCTCATTCTCCATCCTAGTAGATTTCTATTCGGGCTTTACATATTTGACATGTTGAACCCGTCTGTACACCTAGAAAATTATTTCTTTCTCTTTGGTAACCATCGGACTCTATTCAAATCTGTCGTCACTTCTGGTAGTGGATTCGTTGTCAAAATTGATGATCGCAAACAGATAACCACTTTCATCATGACTTTATTGGCCCTTTTGTTGCATGTTCATATAGCGCTGATGACCATAATCCCGTTTCCCTCAGTCTAAGTGCAGCACTGAATTATTTCAGCACAGATTTAGAGGAATGAGACACAGCGCTTTTGGTACAATAAACACAATTCATTAAGCGGGTGCACTGGGGTTTTTTTTTAATCACATTGTAATTATAATTCATAGTTTCATATAGGCTTCGATGTTCAAATCAACTTGATCTCCTCAACTTGTTTGATCAGGTCCATATGCTTGAAACTGTCTGGTTGCTTGGTAAAAGTTTCCAGAACTTTTAACTTTTCCGGATCGTCCATACAGTAGAACATTTGAAGCTCGTTTGCCAAGCATTGTGCTTCTTGACCGGTGAGTACTTTGGTATCATATTCCCCTCGCATCAGAATCACTCCCTTGTCCTTTGCCTCTGTGTAGTGGACGATGTTCAAACACTCTGGTGCATTTTCAGCGTGGATCTAACGTAAAAGAACGGGTTACCTCCACAAATAAGAATTAAGTGATTTCGGCTTACCTGATACGCCAAGAGGGGTGTGAAATGTACAGCATTGGCTGCGAACTGCAACAAAATAAATTCAAATCCTTCACTGCGCGGCAGAGGAAGTAAGAAAACTGGATGCTTCTTCGCTCGAGACATTAGAGTGTCGAACTGTTTTGTTGTTAAGGTAGCTGCAATCACGTCTTTTGTTTTGTGGTATTCATACCAAATCTGTTTGAGTTCTTCTGCCGTTTTATCTGCAATCAACTCGATCTTCATTATGTCAGAAAGCTTTTTGTACGGAATTTCCGATGTGCTTTCTTGGGCGACGGGTTTCTTCGGATTCAAGAGTTCAGAATAATCACTGAAATTCAAAAAAACAATAATAAATGAAAATCAGTTTCTTGACACACTTAAGACACTGTATCTACCGTGTTTCCTTCTTCTTCTTGGCTTCCTTGACGGTGGCAAACTTATCCATTCGTTGGACAAACTCATCGGGCGAAGTCTTCTGGAGAGCTGCGATCTTGTCAGCATATTTTTCGAAATAAGGATTCTTGTTTTTTACTTCGTCAAGAACCTCTTCGGCCCGTAGTCGACGTGACATCATGAAAGATCGTTTTGTTACAGAGTTTACAATCACGGAAGATAGGATCCTACGGGCACATGCCATAACAAAATCCAAAACGAACCTCAACCGAATTCTATTTCTATTGCACAACTGAAAGTAAAAAAAAATCGTATGTCAAAGATGACATTTTTATGATGGTAACAGTTTTCCCAAATGATAAGAGTTGAATTCTTATGGTGTAAGCGCAATTGTATAAAATATTTTGAATACTTGTAAATATCATAAATGGTGACGAATATGTTCAGTGATCTCAACGAAACAGACAGCAATACGATTTTGTATCTGATTTATGTATTACTGAACTAAACTGTTCTAAATTCAAATCCAGGAAGGCTAAGACATAAAGAGCGAATAGACAGCATCTCTTCAGTTTGAATTCATTGCACAAAAATGCAATACTTACAGCTCGTCTCAACGAGACAAAATTGTGCCATATTTTTTTCTGTCATGACTGGGCAAATTATGTCAAAACATTTTATTTTGCGAGCAGATGTTCATGCGAAAAGAGGCAAATTAGTTTCTCTTTTTCACTTGGGAATTCTGGAAAAAATACATTTACCCCTACATTCAACAGAAAACAACTGCATATACACGAAATTTCAAATTTCAGTCAGAGTTCATGTCTACCAAGAACACAAAATATAAAGTCAGATTTGGATGCCCGGAGATAAGTCAAGTCCACATAATTGCGGTCTACGTTGGAGATGTTGTTATCATGACTTAAATTATGTCTCGGGGAGACAGCATGTTAAGTCTGCGTCAAAGGAAGACTAAAGTGCAGTGTGCAAGTTGAGAGGATTGGCTAATAAACGATTTGAATATTAAGAGAGTTGGCTGGAGCCCAGTAGCTGAATAAGGCAACCCATACAATCACCTATATACGTATGCGGTGAACCCGAGGGTTTGTTGTATCAAGTTCTGGTACACTTGCACAGCTAAAAGGAGATTTACAGGTGATCGGAGAAGAGTCAAATTTAGATTTTTTCTGTCAGTTCCAGAGTATATACCGGAGCATGTATGAGGCACGCCTGCGCTGGTATCATGTATGAAGCATACTTCGACTAATGAGGAAAGGTTTTTAATTTGTTTTTTGTGTTTTTTGTACTGTGGCAGGTAATTTAATTTTGGTGGGGGCTGAGGCCCCCATTTATTGGCTTAATACAAGCTTAATCTAACTTAAAAACTAACAGAAAGACTTAACACCAATATGTGTGCGTGAACTTCCCCTATATAAGCGGCCACAGGCGCCAAAAATTAGTTGAAATATTTGTCAGCTTTCGTTCAAACCTAACAGCTTATATACATCAACATACGACATCAAAAGTCATTGATCTGGCTTACAGCGAAAGGGGGTTCTTAGGCATTGTTATCTGTTCTTGAAACACAACTTATATCATATGTCAGTTTGATTCTAAGGCGATGACGCTGATCAGAAGCCTCAAAATATTGGTAAAAGAAAATTACAGAGCTTCTGTTAGTTTCTATTGGGACAATGAAATTCGAGCTAAAAATACAGCAGTTCGAATATGTTCCCACAAATGAATAAAATATTTTGGAGGAATGATCAAAATGATCTTATCTGTCTAAAGTTCGCCCGAATGAATAGCAATGAACAAATACTGCTAAGAGAAGGTATAGATTTAGGGGAAACTGTCGATGAGACAACTAATTTGTGATCGAAGATCCGCAGATGAAAATGGAGGCCATATGATCGACTTTCCAGAAAGACGAATAATGTCATTATCTCAAACTTCGACCTACAGAATTGGGTCGTTTGTACTATCAATGAATCGATTGAATACCGAAGTGCCTCGACATACCTCACTAGAAGTGTTGGTCGTTTACACCACCTTGTTAAAAAATTCGTTGAATAATGTCCATTATCTATCGCATTGCAAGACAGCGATAGTGCATCCAATTCCTTATTGGAATAATCGTAATCCGGCAAATTTTGTATGGATCCTTCTGATCCTTATGGATATCAGTAAGGCATTCAAAAAGTTGATCAGTAGAGCCCTGACTAAGTGAGTTTAGAACATAAAAATGTACTTCAAGATCAAAATATAATCAATTCGGTTTTAAGGCGGGTCGTGTTATCTTTAACTCCTTAACTAGTATCTGATATCATTAGAGCGAAAACAAAAACAACGCACGGGTGCCTGCCCGATTGACTTCGAGAAGGCCTTTAGCGTCAAATAATTAGAGGGACTAATCTCTGAACTAAACATGCTGCGTATAAAAAAGACATTGCTATACATTTTTTTAAATATTCTATCCTTAGGCAGTTCATCGTTAAGAATGTTTCATATAGAATATTTGATCTAAAATCGGTCTACAGCAAGGTGTAGTTAATTCGACGATAGTATTCAACATCTATACAAGCGATCTTGTGAGCTCATTTCACATCCCATACGCATGAAGAGGCGAAATGGATATAGGGCGTATTAGCGTTGTCCCTTTTCTTCCGTGTCGATCCGCCAGCTACAGACAGGCAACTGAACGATGACAGAAATGTAGCACACAGTACAGAGCACCTCCGGATTAGTAGAGCAAAAGGCAATAGCGACATGAGAGATATTGCCAGGCAGCAACAAGAATTTGAATTCAATTAATTTTAATTGATTCTATGCCGTTCTCAAGAGCCCGAATTTCCCTATGCCATATTTTGCGACTATACTTCCCTATAAGAGCATATTGACTCAAAACTCTCAAGGAACTGAAAGTTAGTAAAACAATCTGACGTTTTATCTGCCTAAGTTACAAAGAGTGTACACCAAATAAGGACATTCTATTATAACCAATTTGCCCCTGAAAATCATGGATGCAAGGAAACATTTTGTTTAAAATATTACAAACGCTTTCAACAAGCTTATATCATCGGCAAATAAATATGGCGTCAGTGTTAATCCATCTAAGGCTGAGCATATCCTCTGCACAAACAATATACACATGCCTGTGTGGATCAGTAACCCAAATTTATTGAAATAAGCTTAACCGCACATTTTTTGTCAAATGAGAAAAAGCCAAAAAGGTCCTAAGTTCAAGATAATGCACTAACTGTATACAGAAAATGCTAGACCTTTCATTGCCTATGGAATTGACGGGAAGCAGTCAAAATTATAGAGGATATCCAGAAAAGCAAAGTATTTGAAAAAGTTAAATGAGTTACATGCCTTGACATTAAAAGTTCGCTGAAATATCCCGTACTCCTGCTTTCCAACTTAGTAATTGGACTTGTGTTACAAGTAATTGAAATATGTTTGTGCATATACGATATACACTCCTAAAATATCCTGCTTCGACCTTCTGCTCTACCCTTAACTTGGCCTTTAAATATGTGATATCCGTCGCATGAAGTTAGCACGAAAATCCATAAACTAGTTTAAATTGAACTCAGTTAGACGTTAGGTATGTTTTCAAAAATAACAAAATAGGCTATCGTGACTACAGTAAAAACTTTACAGAAAGACTCTATCAATTTCTGCATATGCTTACTAATGCAAGGTCTTATCTTAGTGCGACAGCCTTTTGCGCCAAATACATTTACCTCCATCCGATAAACCAAACTTGTCTATTCTATCTTATCTAAGACGTCGGTTGATGTCACTTGCATACATACCATATATAGGTCTTTTTTGCATTTTTTTCTCCAAACTTCGTCAATGCAAGAATTTTCTCCTTGAGGCTACCAACGATATCTTCGATGTTAATCCGATATACCTATCATATGATTGAAGAATACTTCAGTAGATGAAAGCTGATTCTTTACGTAGCTTTCCTTGCGATGAATAGTATGCTATGAGCTGTCACTTTTGAATTGATATTTATGTTTTTTTCGCAATGGCTGAGTGACGTACCTATGGATGAAAGAATTCCTTTAATGCCTCTAACGCGAAAACACATCGAAGTGCTATGCTCTGCGGCATTTGAACGAATGAAATAGTAAGCTATGAAATGACCTCCCTAAAATCTATTGCGTACTATTTTTATGCCTTTCTATGAAAAGTGACAGATAGCGTGCTATGAAAAATTGCTCGTGGAGACGGGATATTATATACAAACAAAAGAAGATATACATAAAGGAAATTACAATAAAAGATTAGGCCTTTTAGGTTCCTAAAATAAGTCGACATTTCAATCCCCCACAAAAGGCTCGAACCTCGCTACACCCTGGTGTGAATTATAAAGCACTTTGTTTTAATAACACCGTAACACTGTCATGCATTTATTTTGAATTTAATAAAATTACTCTCAAACTATGAATACGTTATTTTGAGCATAGTAAGTGCATTAAGCCAATACAAACTTACTATCTTGATGAAAAATATCGGCTATATTTTCCCATATTTTGTCCTTTTTTCAAGGTTTTTGTACTCAAGATGGCTCAGATCATATATGGGATTTGGTTTTACAAGTTCGATGTACTGCTCTGTATTCATTTTGACATGTTGTACGCGGTACAGTGCGATCTATTGTGCAGTACAGCTTGTAGCATACCGCCTCAGTATCTACATGTACCGCAATAGAATATTGCGTATTGCCGAATCACTACCGCTACCACGTACCGCTCTGGTTTGGTCAGGGGTTCATTTTATTAAAAAGTTTTATATGGAACATCGCACACCTTCCATTTTCTTAATCGAACAGACCTTTTAGAGAAATTTTCAATAATTTTGAAATGTCAAAAAATTTGCTGTGCTCAAGTTCTCGTTGATTCCTTCACAAAGCGTGTCTGTGGACATTTGTTTCTTTTTTTGTTAATAAGTGAGTAACCAGGCCTGCAAATCAATATTCAACAATGGCATCAAGTAACACTGGTGAGCAAATTGATTTAGAAAAGCTCAGCTTCGAGCAATTACAGCAGATTAAAACAGAATTCCAAAATGTAAGTTAGCCGCAGTGTAATCCAACAATTTCACGCACCGTAACCTCCCCGATTCGTCATTCTTTCCTTTTGTAGGAAGTGGAAGCTATACAAGAATCAATACAAACCCTCTACAACTGCAAGTCTAAGTATGCTTGCTCAAAAGAAGCCCTCGAACAGGTGCAACCCGATTGGCAGGACAAAGAAATCCTTGTCCCACTCACCAGCAGCATGTACGTGCCTGGCACCATCAAGGATATGGATAATTATATAATTGATGTTGGCACTGGATACTATGTGGAAAAGGTACTATAAACAATGTCCCACCCAGTTAATATTTAACCCCAATTTCGCTTTCAGAATTTGGAGAGTTCGAAAGACTATTTCAAGCGACGCGTAGAATACGTGCAAGAGCAGATGGAGAAAATTGAGAAAATTCAATACCAAAAGAGCCGATTTTTGAATGTCATATGCAGTGTGATGGAGCAGAAGCAGCACGCAGCTAAGCAGAGCACCTAAACCACACGAATAAGTCAGTCCCTCGTATAGAAAAGAAAATTTATTTGTTGTCACTCACAGCACGAACGATACAAAGTAAGCATTTACGAATAAAATTGCAAGAAAACTACAGCCCAATGCGCCTACTCATTCATTGTCATCGTCCACTTCCTCTTCGTCGCTGAAGTATGCGTTCTTCTTGAATTTCTTCCGAGGTACTATGATTGAGGATTGCTCGCACACCCTCAGTGGTGGCTCGTCCTATAAAAAAAAACGTTTAACAACAGTCTTCGGGGCCTAAGGATTTTTGCACCTCTTCAGTTGGTTCGCTTCTAGTTGCACTGTGTTGTCGTCGTGTCGCACGCTCTTTTCTGCTTCTTGGTGGAGGCACCCTGTCCCCGAGGATGTTTTGTTCGCATTTGTAACTCAGGTGGCCGAACTCACCGCACTGGTAGCATCGACTTTTGTCCTGGTATTCTCTTCTACAAAATAAAAGGGATTGAGCTGTGAAGATGTTAAAATGTGAAGCTACTAACCTCTTGACAAACTCAGCACACCGACCATTGTCTTTGGCAATACTAGCCTTGATAGTCCTCCCAAAGAGCTGTACAAAACTTTCAAAGGTCATCTCTTACACCCGACTCTCGATGTGAACTTACCTGCGTCCCATTTAGTTCCTCTACGCATGTCTCAGCGTCCTGTATTCTTAAGAAATTCACGAATGAGACACCTCTAGACCTCCTGGACCCTTTATCGCACATTGTGGTGACTCTGGTGCGTAAAATTGACGATTTTTATTTAGAATTTAAGGAAATAGAAAGCAAATGAGCTTGGTTGGCTTTTGGTGTGTAGACATGAAAAGGCGATGTACACACTCAATAGCAACTAGATCGTTTCTTAAATTGTTTATGGCAACATACTTGACTATCCGCCCATATTTTTCGAATATTTTGTGAATATCATTATTCGTTAAGGAAAATGGTAAATTCGAAGCGTAAACAGTACTTTTGCTTGGAGCTACTTTCTCACTCATTTTTGTTTGACGTTTTAATAAAACAACTCAATGTTAAAACGTCAAGCCGGTTTCGTATATCAAGAGCTGTTTGTTTTGAGTTCGGGTGGTCTATTGTGTACTCTGATGGAGCAAGCCCGAATTTGAACTGCATAACAGCGTATTGTCAATTGTAAAAACCTCAAGAAACAAAAATTATTTTAAATTCAAAATTATTTCATGGCTTTGATTTATTACCTTGGTATCCTCTTTGACCTTAATCTTAATGTTGAGCATATCTAACCAACTAAATCCATTGTACATTTATAGTGGGCTATACAGCTCTCAGTGAGCATTTAGTAAAAGTGCAAGTAATAACGCTATCCAGCAGGTAGACTAAGGAGACCACCAGCTGGAAAGTACTTTTGGCATGTCAAACCAAACGTGCATCAAGGAGTTGACTGCAAGGCGACGCCCAGTCTCCACTACTATGGTTCATGCAAGCAACTAAAGATGTAATCGACGATTGGTACACTACAAATGTGCTTTCAGGCAAGGTTTCTCCAACAAGTATATGAGTGCCACCCTAGGTAACAAACTTGAACTGAACATGCTACGATGAAAACCTTCAAGGCAAATGTTGGCTTTCTGGAAATGTAAAGGAGTTTCCAGCAAGACATGGTGTTTGGAACCGTGGACTGTTCTTTGGATCCACACGGCCATGATAAGATGAATTACTCTTATATCATATGCGTTCGGTTATTTGTAGTAAAAAGCCTGCACGAAAATACGTCACTCTAACCCCACGGAGTGGTTTGTAGCGGCTGTATGGGGTTTTCCTAACTCTACTGATATTCATATCATCGGTTTCACACTGAAGCCATTTTCCATTAAAAAAAAATTGGTATTTGTTACAACATGCCTGTGCCCTTGGTTAGATCTTCCAATTCCCGCTGCCACTTAGTAGGAAAGGCTGGCAGTGGCTCAAGTGGTAGTGTACTGGCTTCCAAATCGGAAGGTTCGGTGTTCGAATCCCAACCTCGCCGGAAATTCATACCATATTCATTTTTCAGTTAACGAAAATCAAGTAAGATGAGTAGTTGGCTAGAAATCAACATCAAGCCATCTTCCTCTAAGAATTTAGTCTCCCCATTAAATGTTGGATGCCACCCATGGAGCGAAATAACCACTGAGCCCAAACATCTTTCTTTCCCTCTCTATCCCATTTTCCAAAAAACTTAATATATGCTGAAGCATTATAAGTGCATTCATATCCACTTGAGTGGATGCGATGGCGATATCTGCTACGGCAATTACCGTCAGTAATAAAAGCCTCGTCTATTTGAATTTCTTGGGGCAAAATATCTTCAGGCTCCGGCTTTTAAAAAGGCTTTACAATTACGTATCCGCACCCCAACAAACCTCTAAACAAAACGTATGAGCTGGATGAATAAATCTCAGCGGATTTAACGAAAATAAAAAAAAGAAATGTTTAAACAGTCGAAGCAATGAAATATATTTAAACTTCGTGGCATTCAGTTTGGATTTATGGAAAGCAAGCTGGTCTACGCCGCTCAAGCAAACATCATAATGTACATCATTGTCATCAATCTGAAGAAAACTTTTCGCAGTATAACGCCGCAAATACATGTTTGTAGGAATGATATGTCGAAAAGTGAAATGCACAGCGAAAACATTCGGATAATCAAAGTTAAAGCAGTGCTAGGACAGTGCACAGGTGTCCTTTGCATTTCGGCAGTAGGTAAGTGCCGGAACCTATTTTGTGGCAACACGATAGCTATGGTTGGATTGTATGGGTCCGACTCTGGCAAGTCCGTCAGGGAGGCAGTAGTCTCGTTGACAGTTTCTAATCACTTTCAAATAATGCCGTTGGAAGTTAGGGAACTGCTTGATCTAAGTTTGTATATGAAATCTGCGATGAGGGTTCAAATTGAGTCAGCCATGATGAATAGCAGAGACTTTAGCTTAGAGAAAGACTTATCTTCTTTCGTGTATTTCTAAATTCAGACGGTTAAAGTCAATATTAAAATAAATTCAGCTGATTGAAGTTTGGACAATTGGGAGAGGCCGCAATGCAACATGAGATGTGTCTCCCAGCAATTTGCAAGCCGAAAAGGTCTGTAGGTAGTAATAGATGGAGCAAATTTTGGAAAATCGTTTTTGGAGAGGCTATTAATGCGCCAATGATACTTACAACAAGTTGATGTTAGTCTATCTCTTGTTGGCCAGCAAACCGCTATGCCATAAGTCATAATAGGTCTCACGATCGTGGTGTATGTCCAAGGTAGCATGCCATCTTAAGTCCACAGCCCATTTTTACGTAGAAAGCAACAACAGCTTTTTTATTTCGCTCGGCAACAATTTCATTTAAACTCAGCTTTCGGTCCTGCATGAGGTGTAGCTACTTGCTATTCCTTGAGAAACTCAGAGGGATGCCATTTAAATTTGGTGGAATGATGCAGGATATCTTAATTTTTTTTATGAAGACGAGCAGTTTTACGATAAGGCTAAGGGTGGGACAGCTTTACGATAAGGCTACAGCTACGTGTTGAAAGCATGCCATGACCATCACTCTTCTGGCTAAGTCGATGTCGCTGTACAGTTCGTCGAAGAATTTTCCTCTCAAAGCAGCCAAGAGAATCCTTTGCTAGTCAATTGTCTTCTTAGCCCAAAGAAGCAGCGATTGGCAAGAATTATTTTTCGTTTGATCACAGCATTGGTTACGTTTTCTGAATAGATAGCGAAGCCTATGTAGATAAAGAGGTATTTAACCTCTTATATCTGTCGAGAGTGACGTTCTGTCCGAGATGTCGGTGTTGGGTGTCCTTCTACGCAGCCCCGCTTTGAACGCCAATTGCCTAGCTGCATGTGCTTGCCGGCGCTCGTAGTTAAACCAGGCGTGTCATTGTGATGGCCGGGTGAAACCCAACACATCAGAGGCGGTATCTCTGTTGGCTTTTTGGCAATGTTTCCACTGGTCTTCGATACTTAATGCTGGTTGCATAGGACCTCTTAAGAGATTAAGGGAGATTTGATTGGAAAATGATTTGGCGATCTCTTGCGATTGTAGCCGTCCGACGCCAAACTTTCTCACTCTATAGCTTGTCTTTATGATGTTCTGGCAACCGTACCTTGTATAAAACAAGGTAATGTCCTAGTCGATATTGGCTCCTCGGAAGGTTCGGATATCTTTAAGACTGGAGGGGTGTCTCGCGTCGATCGCAGTGTGGTCAATCCTCTGCCGCGTGTTAGCTACGACAATCGGTTGTTACGATGCGCTAGTTAACACGCCGGTAACTCAGGACTTCTTCCCCACGTTTGCCTCTAACAACAAATCTGTATCCGTCTTATGCTTTTGCCGTCGATAATAATCGCCGTAGAAAACGTGGTAGTTTTTCATCCTCTTTTTGTCCGGCCCATTCCATCGCGTTTCTTACATGGCGGTAATATCTGCTTTGCAGCAGTCCACGGCCTCCGCTAGTTATTCGACTGCACTTGGCCTATTAAGGGACGCAACATTCCGTATACAGATCTGAAGTTCGTTGTCCTTTTTTTCGTTTGCAGTGGTTTTCAACAGTAGATCCGTCCGTACCCGAGGCTTGTTGTTAGTTCGTAATTTTTCGTTTTTTTTCCATGGCCGAGCAGTTACCCCGACGGCGCAACCCCCAACCTGGATTCGGTTAGACAGAAGCCAGTAACCCGTTCAGGGACCGGAGCGCTGGCATTGGTCCATTAAGGTCTCATCCGCCATCATTTCTTTTCCAAGATCCTGACTTAGTCTCGGAAATCCCTACCTGCCTGAGCATCAAATAACATATGTCGGAGTAATCCGGATTAGGTCTTATTTGTTTTATTGCGGGATTTTAGTCCAACCTTGATTCCATCTGCGGAATTCATCCGCTGTCCCGTTTATAGTGCTCCTATTTTAATCTGCCGGTCAGCACTCCCGCTTACCTTATAAGTTTAGCAAGTCGTGTCCGGATCGACCCCAACCAGTACTCGAGAGTATTACTACTCCTACATTGTCTGAGCATGTGTTAAGATTTTCCGAAAATTGGATAGAGAGAAAGAGCAAGGTGTATGGGCTCAGTGGTTATTTCGCTCAATGGGTGACATCCAATATTTAATGGGGAGACTGAATTATTAGTGTAGATTGACTTCTTGTTGTATTTTAGGCAACCATCTTACGAGATTTTAATAGCCTGACAAAAAGAATGTCGGAATTTAGGAAGCGACTGGTATTGAAATTCAAACCGTCCGATTTGGAAGCCAATACTTGGAGGTAAATTAATCACAATTGATGAGTAGGGACAATTACAACACCGGGCATCGCCCAATTGACACCTCTTAGTGCCTACCTTATTTCTACATCACCCAATCGCCAAAACGGTAGTGTTACTTAAAAATTAAAGTACTATTTTAACACAGGCTGTTAGAAGATGAGAAGATCGTTCAAACCATTGTGTTGACTGATGACATTAAATGTATACTGCACAACGGTATTTTATATTCACATCTGTAATGGTTACATAGATTAAGAGATTAAGACATTCCAGCGGACTGCTGAGCACAATTTTCTTAAATAAAAACGTATTGTAAAACACATCTTTAAAAAATAAAGAAAGAAATAGAAATTTTTTAAAAGTTAATCCTCAACAATTCTTCTATAAATGTTTTAACGTTTAGACACGAGTAGTAGGAAATTCCCTCTGCATTAATCGACACGCACTGTTTTCTAAAAATAGAGTTTTCAAAAAACATCTAAAAATACAGAGGCAGATATTCATCTGCCGTACACTCGATCTCTTCCAAAAATTAATTTCATTTTTATAGTTGTAGCATTCTGGCATTTTCTTAAAGTGCAATTTAAATATTTTATTAATTGTTGTTAAAATATCGTAGTTACTTAGAAAAATGGCAGATAGCGAAAATAATAATAATTCAGAGACGCTAATTGAACCCATTCTAAAGGATGTCAATGAAAATACCATTGAGGTCGACCAAAATCCGCTTGAAGAAGACGGAGCTGTGGGAGGCTGTGTATTAGGCGACAGTGACAAGCAGCAAGAACTACTTGATATGGTTTTTTCATTGGAAAGTGAAAAGCAGGCAATTATCGAAGAATCTCGTAAACGGATAACGCAGCTGAGGAAGGATTTGGAAGTAAGTAGAAATGTGTCAAAACACTTGTTGTGAAGGTTATGTTTTGATTAAGTGTGAGGTTATGTTTAGTTCAAAAATGAAACTATGAACATGCCCACATATTCACAATATTTGCAATCCTGTTAAAATATTTCTTATTTGATAGGAATCACTTTTAGAAAATGAAAAGCAAAAGAAAAAGATCAACCAACTAGAACAAACTCTAGTTCAGTCAGCCGCCCTAGGTGGCGCCGAAGGCCCAAAATCCAAACAAGATCAAGAAGAACTCTTGCTTAGAGCGAAAACGCTGCTTTTTGAAAAGACTAAAGTCTGCAAGCAACAGGAGCAACAGATAAAAAATCTCAAAATCCATGTAGACTCAATGAAAGACGTTGTGGCCGTTACTAAGGATATGCTGAACCTGAAGACCGCTGAAGCCGAACACATCCAGTCTAGATTAGATACATCTCTGTTGCGGGTAAAGGCTGAGAAAGAAAAATGTACACTATTGGAAAAGAAATTGGCAATATCACAGGGTGTGTATGAAAAGTTACGATCGGAATACGATATTCAGTCGAATATTTTCAAGGTAAATTGTTTAAAATTTTTTCAAAAAGGCAATCGTTACAGTTCTCTTTGTTTTTTTTTTTTTTTTTTGCTGTTTTAGGGATTGAAGGAAGCGTACGAACAAAAAATTGACGTCCTTTCAAAGGCACTGGAGAGGGCAAAAAGCGATTAAATAAATTTTTGTATGGTGTTGTTTATGATTTGTATTTTTTATGATGATGAGGCATTTGAAGGTTCGGTAAATGTATTTGTAACATGTGTGGGAATGCCTGTTCAAACCAAACAGATGTACTTTCTTTGGGTACCTTGTCGTTGAAGGAAGGCTTAAAAGTCAAGGATTCTAAGGTTCTAAAAAGAATCAAGGTGAGACGTTCAAAAACGGCAAACTAGCAACAGCGACCGCTGTTGCGGCATGGATTCTGGAAATTCCTGCAGTCATAATTAAGAAAACTCTCATCGTTTTAGGCGTTCGATGTTAGATTTTAGGAGTTCGATGACTGCCGAGACTTTTTTTGTGGTTCGTTTGGTAGATTGGATTGGAGCAATGGACAAATTACCGGAGAAGCTTAGCCTGCTACGATTAAGCTCCATCGTAAAAGAAAGCTCCATCGCCTTTATTAAGGCCGGATTGTTAGTTTAGAGCTCATATCCCTGTGACTTTTATCTCGTTTGTATGGACAGGTAGCGAAGGTGCCGATTCAACAACAAACTGTAGGGATTTTTCAGCGACATCAATTTTACCAGAATCATTTGATAACAACTGTATTGATGGTTGGGACACTAATATTGGGCGGATGGACATCTGGTCTCCAGCCTGACGAACTATTTCGGATTTTTCTCTGTGCTGAGCTATTCGATATTTTCTTCCCATTCAGTTTGCCTGGGCTACTCCGACTTATTTAGAGCTCACGCCGGGAAAGACTTCCGAGACTAAGTCAGGGTCTTAATGAACCAGCGGCAGCACTCACATACCGAACGGTTTACTGGCTTTGGTCTAATGGAAAGTTCTCCGTTTCAACATCAGACTTGTAACCATCCAAGACAACTCTCATTTTCGACAGAAGAGCCTGATGCTAAACTCTGTCAAATTCTTTAGAAATATCAAGTGCAACTATCTTGCTTTCACTAGCTTGATGTACGGTTTGGTTCCACATTCCGGTGAGACATGCCATTAGATCACCAGTGGACCTGTTGCTACGAAAATCGTACTGCCGGTCATTGAGAAGTTTTCGTGTTTCGAGTTATTTCATGAGTTGACTGTTTATCAGCGTTTCAATAATTTGGAAAGAAGGAATGTAAGTCCAATGGGGCTGTAGGAGAGAAGATTCGCATTTTTTGGGGACTGACTGGACAAATACTGTTTTCCAGCTGCTCCGAAAGAGTCATAAAGAATAAGATTGATGAAAAAGCTTAAGCAGTGGTTTTGCTATTTTTCTGACGCATTCTGAAGCATTTCGCGATTGAGTCTTTCAATTTCTCTGGAAGTATGTTCAACCAACCAATTTCAAACTTATCCCTTACTTGGTATGGAAGTCTGACTTTAAATTGCATTCGACCCCATCGTGCCGTCATACTCAGAACAGTGTCATACCGCATAAGTGATCAAGGACCTGCAGCAAGTTACACACTCTGATTGTTGTCTTCTCTGGCTCTATGTAGCATATCTAGAGAGGCTATTTCATTCATCCTACTATCTGTCATGAGCCACCTGAGCGTTTCATTCCACATGCTATAATCGTAACAGTGATTCCAATACTTGGCTGACACTAAACCATTTGTCCGGGTGCAAATGATTTTAGTACCCGTAAAAATAACATATCCTATAGAGTTAACCCCAACAATACTCGAGTACCACACCTTAGTTTACGTAGGTCTACATTTATGATTTTGGGCAATTGAAAACACGTATGCAGAGTCCATGTTCTCTTTGTCATTATTGCAAAATATTTTAATCATTAAACGAAGTACATACCGGACTCTCGGACATGCCATTCTCCACATACTCGTATTGAAAACGGGCCCACGCTAAGTTTACCAATTCTAGAACATCGAATCATATTTCATAACGCACCTGCAATGTTCAGTATGCTTTCGTTTTTCACGAATGGTAACCTGCGTTCCTTTCTCAAATTTGATCTATGGAGAGTATCTAAAGCAATGCAATGTAGAAGTACGTATAAATTTTTTATTTAAAAACGACGCGAAATTATTGTTAATATTTTCGCTTAGGAAAATCTGTTTAACATTTTTTATTGTTCGTGTTAATGTTCTTTTTTTTTGTTTTGTTTTGTGAATAAAGAAAAATGCATCAATACATATATGAAGAGTGAAAGCGAATCAAATTAAAAATATTAAATTAAAAAGAAGACTATGGAATAGAGATGTGAACTTGTCTATCCATCGAGTTCACCAGCGGCACAGGCATCAGCGTACGATTTGCCTGATTTGTCTTCCGGATTCAATTTGATCATATCATCGATTCGCAGGATGGTGATTGCAGCTTCGGTAGCGAATTTAAGCGATTTAATTTTGGACATTGCTGGTTCCAGGACTCCGGCCTTCTTATTATCTTTAACAATGCCCTCAATCAAATCGAGGCCGGTCCACTTCAGATGAGCATGTTCAGCCTTTGAAAAAAAAACAAGGAAAATATTCAAGAAAATAAAATAAAACGTTTTGATTGGGGCTTACCTTAGTTTGACTGGAATTGTGATAGGCACGTAGTTTGGCGACCAGATCAGTGGCATCCTTAGCGGCATTCACTGCCAAAGTCTTTGGGATAACCAACAGGGACTTTGCAAACTCTGCAATTGCCAATTGTTCCCTTGAGCTCTGGCAAATAAACACATATAAATTCATATAAAGTTCATTAACGAAAATCCTATTTCTTACCAGTGAGGTAGCAAAGTTCTCCAAGTAAATTGATAGAGCCGCTTCAACACATCCACCTCCAGCAACTACCTTCTTGCTTTCTAGTACTCTCTTCACAACGCAAAGTGCATCATGAATGGATCGTTCCATTTCATCACAATAGAAGTCATTTGGACCACGTAGAATGATTGAAGCAGCAGCTCTAAAAAATATATCAGCTATATTATATTTATTCTGATTTCGCTTCAACCAACTCTACCTCGCCTTTGTTCCCTTGATCAAAATCAGCTCATCATCACAGATTATCTCCTGACCAACTTCAGAAGCCTCTCCTACCATTGAGGCATCAAAGCTCTCTTCACCATCCATGTTGGTAAGTGATGTACAGAATGCTGCACCTGTTGCTTTAGCGATGATTTTCAAATCTGATTTCTTCACACGACGCACAGCCATGGCACCAGCTTCAATGAAGTACTTCATGCAGAGATCATCAATTCCTCCAGAGCACAAAACCACATTAACTCCAGTGGCCAGAATCTTTTGAATTCTCTCCTTGGTGATATCTAACTCACGGGCACGAATACCTTCCAACTTGTCGGGATCGTTGATGAGCACCTGTACACCCATTTTCATTTTTGTCTTTTGCAGAGAGAAGTCAAGGCAAGCAATTTTTGCGTTCAAAACCTTCTTGGGCATTTGTTGCGAGGCGATTGTGCAATTAAGTGCATAACCAGGAATTAAAAGACTTTCTCTGGCTGATTTTCCATGTGCTTTCAGAACGTTGACGGCTTTAATTGAATAGGCTGCGTTGCCTTTTGGATCGGTGATCTAAATATAAACAATAGAAACAAAAATAATAATCTCGGAGCCGAAATATTGAAATAAACAAACACAATAGATAGAATAGATTTGCTTAGTCACAGTCTAGAAGCAGAACCGACAACACTTAAGGAAAACATACAAGTACTCAGCAGAATTCTTTTTGAACTCAAGTAACACAAAATGATCACAAAATTAAAGCCCCAACGCCGAAAAAGAAGACGCGTCATTGGACTACCATTCTCTTCCAAGAATACCATCCAACGTTGCACGTTATAGTACATACGAGGGCAGACCCAGAAGTACCCGACCTAACAAAGAAAAAATATGTTTATTTCCCTATGCAGTCTCCTTTTAGTTCAATATACTTTTCCCAGCGATGTTTAATAGGTTCGATATCCTGTTTGTAGTGAGATTCGTCGAGCTCTTTAAAATAGCCACCAACCTCAGACTTCGCCTCTTTGCGGTTACCAAATCTTTTACCATCATTCATTTTTTCAAATTCGGAAATAGAAAATAATCCTCACCTCAATCTGGCGAATAGGATGCATGAGGAAGCAATTCGAACTTACTTATTGATTTTGGCCATCGCGATGACGAATGAGTGAACTGGTGCAATGTCTTGATGAAACAAAACTTTTTTCTTCGCCAAATTCCTATTTACACGGATATACTGTGCATTTCATCGTAGTTACACAAATATGGCAAGTAAACAAACTGCGACGCAACTCGTCGTTTGCGTTATTGCCTAGGACGTCAACGTGTTAATTACTGCTATCTGGGAAGCAAAGATCTTGAATTATAGAAAGAAAGTCTTCATAATGCCAGATTCCTTTAGCGCGGAAGAGCTCATGTAGTGAAACCGTGCATTAACCGATACTGACTGCCAAATTTCAGAGTAGAGTAATAAAGGTAATCATAATGAAGTGTTGCGCCTCTACAGAGCAAAAATCGAACTACGAAGAGAATGACAACTTTTATAGCAGCGTCTACATTTTTAACGCCAATGTAGACGGGAACAACGAGCTCAAACTAAAAATTTGAACGGCCATTGGAGACTTCTGAAACAAAAAAAGACACACAAACCACAGACTTGCGCATTTCGCTTGAACACTAGAACAAGGTAAGACAAGACGTCGTTGTTGGATTGTGCCAATTCACTGGGCAATATCGGCGTCACTTATTAGTTTCATCACAGACTTTGGAATTCTAACACGATGTGTTCTCTGCATATTGGGGGCACGCCTTATTTTGACCTATTTCTCAAGTATCTATCTCGCCAATAAGGAGCTGAATATTAGCATTTAAGGCCTAAATATTGGGTTATACCACATGAAATCCCCGATTTTATAGTAAAAATCTAAAAGCCAATATTATTTTGCCGTAAATTTGTTTCAATCAAAATAGAATCCCTTGGCATCTATGACATTCTTCCAACGTGATACAAGGTCAAATATTCCTTTTTCGTAGAAGTGCTGACTTTTTGAGGCAATGAAATCTTCAAAGGTTTTTATGACCTCTGCTCGGTTCCGGAAGACCATCTGCCGGCAAGATAAATCCAGAATACGGAAAAGATGGTAATCCATTGGGGAAATATCAGGAGAGTACCGTGGATGCGGAAGAATTTCAAATCCCAACTGCAACAGTTTTTGCACCGTTATTTATGAGGTGTGGGGTCTAGCATTGTCATGCAAAAAGATCGGACGGTGCCTATTGACCAACGCAGGTTGCTTTTCAGCCAATTTGGCGTGCAATATGTCGATTTCCTCACAATATTTGAAAGCGTTAATCGTTTCTCCTGGTTGAAGAAATGAAAAGTGGATTAGTCCTTTCATTTTCCACCAAATTGTCACCACATTTTTTGGGTGAAGATCGGGCTTGGGGGTGTGTTTTGGTTTTTCATCTGTATCCAACCACTGCCCAGGTGGCTATCCGGTGCAAAAACGGTTGAGTTTGGTTTCTCAATATAAGCGATGGACAGATTTCCAGGCGCCGTAGTTTTTGGGATTCGTTCAGTTCATGGGATACCCACTTATCGAGTTTCTTTACCTTTCCTATGAGACAAAGGTGTCGACTTATTGCCATTGGGGATACTAACATGCTTTGTACAACCTCCTATTTCGTTGGGTTCGCATCCACCGTTGCTCTTAAAACATCGTTGTCAACTAACACTTCCGGCTCCCACGTGGTTCATTTTCGAGGCTGAATTCTCCCGAACGGAACTTTCCAAACCAACGTCGTATAGTGCGTTCGTTTACCACTACATCCTCAAATGCGTCATTAATGTTTTTCATTGTCAGTGACGCATTATGTCACATTTTAAATTCGCACGGTCAAGCACATGTACCACGTTATTTTATAAAAAAAAAAAAAAATTTAACGTTCTGACACATACCATATGTTCACTCGAGAACTTATTTTCGAGCGAAAACTGGACATTTCATATGGTACAACCAGACCTGTAAAGTACTTAAGTATTTCAGAACTTCAGTCCTCTCAAGTACAAGTATACTAGCTACCGGTACTTGTACTTCAGTACCTTGGTACTGGTACTTTAAAAAAAGCAAGTACCAGTATTTTTTAAGTACTTGTGTACAAGCACCAAGTATCACGTACTTAAGTACCAAAGTACTTGAGCAGAACTTTCAAGTACTTCCTAGCAGATTTGTTACAACGTCAATTTATAAAGGAAAATTATTATGTACGTATTTCATCAGGAGAAAGTGTTTCTTTGATCAGCAGACTAGAAACTGTAAGTCCAGTTATTGTTATAGCAATCATAAACGAGCGGACTGCCGAAAAATAATCTATTCGAAATTTTAAAACCCTTAAGCCGGTGGGCGAAGTGAAGATTACCCAATTTCTGATTCCAAACACTTTTTCTGGTGATTGATTAATTTCTGGCCATTTATGTATGTATAAATGAATTTATTTACTATTTATTCTACAAGGTAAAAATCCAGGTGATTCATAAATCACCTAGTCTCTAGTCTCAATCCTTGTCAGATGATCAAACTTTGGAATATGGTAGGTCATATAAGAAAAAAAAAAAAAAAAACAAACAGAACGGGGGTCTGCTTCCATTAAGATTTGTTAAAACACTTAAGGGTATCCTTGACTGTTTGAACGCGGGAAAATTATAAAAAAACACAATTTCAAAATTTAGTCATCCGAAATGGAATCACCCTGCATTTAAGTATAACTCTATGAATGTTTTTTTCAGACTCTATCTAGTTCTGAAAAAATTGTGTATGAAGTTGAATACGCCGCTGACTTCTTCAGCCTTTTCTCATTCGCTGGTTTGGCTAATTCTCCAAGGCGTCATGCCCTTACTGATCAACACTTTCAAAAATTAGTTACTTGAAAGTACTTGTAAATACTGGTCAAGTACTTGGAAGTACTGCTCAAGTACTTTCGTACTGAAGTACGCCATACTTGGTACTTGCGACGAAGTACTTGAAAAATACTGGCACTTGGTTTTTGAAGTACAAGTATCCAAGTACTGAAGTACAAGTACAAGTCCCGGTACTGGTACTTGTACTTGAAAGTTTACAGCTCCGGGTACAACCCAATACAATAGTTTGCGGTTTATCAGCATTCATCAAAAATTGACTCTATGTCAAATCACACAATCCCGGTGGTCAATTCACCGATTCATTTCATATTGTAATTGAATCGACACCTCAGTAAGTCAATGGTTTCATTAGCCTTATGGCATGTAGCCCCATCTTGCTGAAACCACATAGCATCCAGATCAAGATCGTGTATTGCACGTTTAGGGTTGTAATTGACTCAATCCAGTAACAGAAATTGTAGACCAAATCTTCAAAGGATTTAATATTGAGTGATTTTGTTACTACACAAAGGGCGAATGTGGATTGGTCGCATAGAATGTTTGACGAGCTCTAGTGTAGGTGGTGATACGACACAATCCGAGCTGAGGTGCGAAGTGCGTTAATTGTTTCTTATATTTATGGCAAATAACCTACAACTTCTTCGACGCTGTTTTTACACGTTTAAGAAAGACTTTACACTTATTCCTAATTCGTTTGCACTACAATATTTTCGGTTTTGCTCTGGCGGGTTGGTCTTGTAAAATGCTTTGCAGCTCAAGTCGTATTACGTCTTTTCTTTTGCTTAGAGACTCTTCAACAGATGAGAAATAAGAGAATAGTATTTGCGATACAGCAGAAGAAATAACAACGAGGTAAAATTCCTGAAGAAGATTTTCCATTGACATCAATCTTGTCTCTAATTTTAGTGACTAGCGTACGAGAAATTAGCTCATATGACACAGCGGTCAATGAGTTTAGAGAGGGGAGCACACCGACGGTGAACTTATCAGGATGAGAAGTATAAAATAAGTCTACAGTGCTGATGATATCACTTCAGGCTTTCAACAAGTCACTGGAGACGGATCGAAAAGCTCATTTGAATCTAAATTTAAATTACACCATTATTATCTTGAGATCCGCACAGACCAAAGATACAGCACCCCAGTACGCAGCTTTCAACGACGATGAAATTTCTAGACGATCCCTTGCTGATATCAGATGAAGATCAACTTAGCAGATGGAGGAGGCACTTCGCGATGGTTTTAAACAGTACGAAGAAATATGACGAATAGCAGACACTGACGTCCTATTCTGCAGGACAGTTATCAGAATTAAAAGAAGAGGTGAATCCTTTATAATTTTCTTTCCTTTCTTAAATAAAAAAGCAAATCGATCGTGCGACTAACTTCATTGTTCACATTACCATTTTATAAGCAGAAAGAGAATCCCGCAGGTTTTTCGCGATTCTAAGCGGTGAGTGAATCAAAAACTTTTCCATAGGCAGAAGTTTTGCCATCACGGAATTTTAAGCACAGTTCTATCGTACCAGATGAACACCGACCACCTTTTTTACTTAGTTTAACCACAATTTCTTCCTTCGTATATAGTACCACGTAAATACTGTCATCTCTGATAGGCACTCCTTTGTGTGATACTTAGAATATACCCGGAAAAATTATTGATTTTCTTCTGAACTAATTGAAGAAATTCTAGTTATGCATTGTTTAGGTTAGAAATGCTTTTTGCTTACTAAGTTCTCCTGCTATCCATCAGATAATTTGTTTGTGTTTACTCTAATTGTTAATGAAACTGTTTCTATGGTTTAGATTAACAAAAATCAGACACAGTCCCAAGGGACCATTTTACGTTGGGTAACATCAATGCCAAGAAAGACAAGAAAAATGAAGAACTCATAAAGCACGTCCCAGACAATCAAGACGCAAAAACAATTCCTGAAATTCTGTTATGACAATGCTTTACATCGCTGGAACCGTGTTAAGGCACAACACAATTAATGCATCTTCATGCAACCTAGAAACATTCTAGGACCATGCAAAGCCGCTGGAATCTACAGTTGCGTTTAGAGGAAACTGACATAGCACTTAGGCAAATATAACACAAATTCAGATCTTGAGGCTTTCTTCTCTGTATTTTGTATAGGAGGTGCCTCCGCGAAGATACCATTTTGAGTTGCGATTCAGACGATATAGCCTTCCAACTGAGTGTGAAACTCTAGAGCTGCATGCATAGTGTAAGTTGTTTGAAGCGGAAGTAAACGTTATGATCAACCTAAAAAAAAAAAAAGTGATGCTTGATGGCAGTCACACGGAACTTTTACGAGCAAAGGCTATAATATCGGCCCAACTTCGGCAACCACATCGTATGCATTTATGCTTCATGCATTATACCATTATTGCACTTGATCTGTAGCAGCTAAAATAGTGGACCTTTGTACGAAGTTAAAAATAGTTTCCACTTTGCATCCTCCAAACATCAATACGTTTTGGCCTACCCAAATCATAGAGTTGATTATTACTTCAGTTCTTCATGGATTTGAGGTGTGTCATGGTCGGGCGAAGAACTTGAATTTCTTGAGTCTTGTCTGGGAAATAGATTAACTCTAACATCTCAAACGCAAATGGTATACACGTATCCCCTTGTGTCTCCATTTAGTGTAGAAAAAGGATTATTACCAATATGGGAACAGCACATAAGTTTAAGAAGCAACAACAAAATCCTACCTTAACAGCTTGGGCAGCATCGACAACAATGGCAGAAAAAGTATCTGCATCAGCTCCAATAATCTTAGAACTCATCGATGTCTTGGCAATATTAATCAGACAGTCTCTACCGAGCTCATCGACTGGCGCTGTTAGATGTTCTGAAATATATTTGCAGGCTTCCTTACACGCCAATCGGTATCCAGAGATAATCGAAGTTGGATGGATCTTTTGCTTGACCAATTCATCAGCATTCTACAAAACAAAAGAAATTTGAATTTTATTTCCAAAAAAAAGTATCACATGTCAACTACCTTTAAAAGCTCAGCGGCTAAAATTACAACTGAAGTGGTACCATCGCCAACTTCTTCATCCTGCAATTGAGCCAGCTCAACAAGAACCCTAAAATCGATCGGACATTTAATTTAACATAAGCGTTTCGAAAGGTTTGATAAATTTAGACTTACTTTGCAGCTGGATGTTCAACTTCCAACAGTTTTAAGATAGTCGCTCCATCGTTGGTCACCGTGACATCACCGATATCATCGACAAGCATTTTGTCCAAACCTACTGGTCCCAGGGAGCTTTTTACAATGTTGGCGATTGAACTCGCAGCCATAACTATTGAAAAAATTCAATATTTTCATTAAAACACACATTTTGATCACCATCTGCGTGATGCATGACAAATGTGTCGTGCTCCACGGCGTGCAGAGATAACCTAAAAAATGCACCAGGCACAACAAAGCTTTCGATAAGTTTTCTTCAAGTATTTGAAGCAGTGGCCTTCGAAATGTAATGATTTTACAAGAAATAATCATGGAAACGAACACTTTTGGTATGTAAGCCATTGAAATACGCCGAAATTAGCGTGTTCATTCACATTTGCATCTTTCTCCATCGGCAAGCACCCACTCGATTACTTACCATTCTGTGTGCGGACAGAAGCTCCCGATTGCCTTGTTCCGGCAATAGATAAAGGACTCGCTACAGTCGACATGGTAATTGATCAAGTATTAAAACGAATTGAAGGCAATTTTTCGAAAAACTCAATAAACGCACGGGAACCGCCTGACTAATACTTTCCGTCAAAATTCTAGAAGAAATTTGTATATTTTCACTTTGTCACATTGGTACTGATGGGTGGTGGATTTTGTTGCCCGAAATATGGCTGCCATGGGATTGGAGGAGTTCAGAATAAGGTTCGTGCTTGTGGTTGGTATTCGATTGAGAATATAGGTGGCTTTTAGAGCTTAGAGATGAGACTTTAAGGTACAAATACGCAATGTGGATGCTTTTTAAATTATTAGGTGTAAGAGTTAATTCAATTGTTTTTTTTAAGGAAACAAAATGGCTTTTTCTCAGTTTTTATTTAAGAATTAGCCGGAAATATAATTTCCTTTCCTTGTCGATCCTGTGGAAAAGTAGTATTCAAATGCTCATTTCCATCAAGAAAATGCAATATCAGAGGCAAAACTTCCCAACCCAATTCAATTTTATTTGACGGTTTTCTGTCAGTGGTCTTGCTTTGTTGTGGTGAAAGACTACGACCTTGCTGCCGGCAAAAGATGTTTGCGCCGAAACTATGCTCACAACATCGAGCTATGTAGAGTAACCTCTACTGATCGTCGCGTTCGGACGTATTTTCTTTTTTCTCCGCATTAAATTTTTAAATATAATTTATTTCTTCCGCTTCCATATCTCTACTTCCGATATCAGTTCCGCGACATTATTGCATTACCCCAAGTGCTGACTGTCTCTTTGGTTTTTTTTTTTCGCGCTCAATAACTGTCACGGTGTCACTTTTGGTATCGGTTCCGCATATATTTAGTGCATTACCCTAAGTGTTGATCAATTTTCCGATTTTGCTGAATTTCCACTCGCGGTGCATAACAGTGCGTATAGTTCATTGTTTATCTTTTTCGTTTACTTTTCATAAAATTGTCATGTCTGGCGGAATCATTACTACCCAATCTTTGATGACAATGCTGGCTTACAAGGGCATCTGATGAAAATCTTTCCATGTAATTTGTGTCGGGTTAAATGAAAGAAATACAGTATTCATCAAAGAGTTTTCTGACAACCTCCTTTTCTTTTGTGATGAGTGCAAGATCATCTCGTTTTCGCACGTGGTTCTGGCTATAAAGTGCCTTAGTGACTCTAATGACTCATTCCAAAAAAGTCTCACCAAAATGATAACGACGAATCAGTCAAATTTAGAAAGTAGTGTCAGTTATGTTGATGAATTAGACAACTTGATTATGTCCTCAACCGACATAATTAAGTCCAGGCTCACCAACATCGGTAAACAATCTGAAAGTCTAGTCGAGATGAATACTGCGATCAATGACCTCAAAGCAGTTTGTTCCGCCCAAAACATCTTTAACCTTAAATTGTGGGAATCGATAAAAAAAACCTGCGTGAAGATCATGCGACTCATTTTTAATCCTCCTCAAAGAGACAACCATCTCTAATGTAGCCTGATCCTATCCTCGAAGTAATCTTTGATAGAATATACGGTGTTGATGACGATCCGGCTGCCGCACAATCAACCATTTTCGATATCGAAAATCATACCGAAACGGTAGACAGCAAAATTGACGATTCAATCCAAGACCATAACTCTTTCACCGTCAACTCCTCCCGTCGCCGTCCCACCCACGTCAAACATTTTGGTACAACATTGATACTGTCCGAATTGAGGCGTAGGCTGGATAAAGTTGAAACCGATATGATTACATATAGTATTTCATCAAAGGCACCCCCCAAAACCCTAATATTTCTTAGATCGCCAAATTTTTCGCAAACAAATACGGCATCACCATCAGCCAACGTAAAATGTTCCTGCCATCTCACCACAAAGGTAATCGACACTAATATCCCTGCAAGATACGAATGGTTATTTAAAAACCCTGCTGATGCTAATTTCAACATTGGAGAGATGCGCATCTGTAAATGGCTCGAATAAAATACCGAAATCCGTCCGAACCTCTCTGCACATGCCCCCCTCTAGCAATTCTTCCACAAATTATGATCTTAAAACCGGAGCTAAATATCCCAATTTCATTAGTTCGCATATTATAAATGCCTCATCTGAAAATGTGTCTGATGCTCCTTCAATAACCGCGGCTTCGCCTTCAACATCTTCGTCCACCAGCCCCATTTTTGACCCTCTTCTGCCTCCCACAGTTAAAATAATCCAACAAACTTTTGACACAACAGAATGTCGATATGCGCTTTCTAGGCTTAAAGAAAAAAAACGACGTACAGGAATATACGTCTCCTTCTAGCGTATCTGCATAACAAATCCGACTCAGTTTGTTTTGAAGGAAAGACTAAAACAAACGTCATGGTCTCCATACCGCAGGAAGATCTCCCTACTTACAAGTCTTATTTATCAAGCTCTACGAGATTTTCAATATGTTTCCCCAAAAAGATTCAGACAACCTTGCTGCTTTCGGTATCTATGTGAACTCAAAAAGGATCTCACACCTTCAACGATGCAGAGCTGACAACGACAAATTTATTCGTCTCTAACGTGCTACCATTGAAAGTGTTTCAACCATCCACTCCCAGGCTCTCTCGAAATAACATTCCTCTTACCTTTTACTATCAAAACGTAAGAGGACTGCGATTTAAAACCCGTACCATCTTGCGCCAATCTCACACTCTCAGGAATTATTCCTTCCTAGTTTCAATGTTTTCGAGACGACGATCTTACCCGTCCGAATGATGATTCTCTTGTCGATGTGTCCTACTGGCCGTCGACAATGACCTAAACTCTTCTCCAATCGCTGTTTTTACTTCTTCTAAGCTTGACTACGTTTCAATAAAGATAACACTCCCCTGCAGCTCCCTGTACGTTATGTGTTTTTACGTCCTACCGGCACAACCAATCGAATGCTACTAACTCACTATCGATGCAATTGATCAAATAATTAACTTATCTGATCCTCTCGATTACATATATCATCATATTCGGCGATTTCAATCTACCTTAACTGCACTGGACTCAATCAGATGATGAATATTTTTTTATCGCAAACCCTAATTCGAGTAAACAATGCCTCTTCTTGGATGAGCTTACAGACTCTAGCTTATGCCCAGTTAGTGGGATCTCCAACTATATGGGTAGGCAATTAGACCTCATAAACTCCTCTGTCTCGCTCTGTCCCCTTTCACTATCGACCATTGATAACTTTCACCCATCACTTCTTCTTTCTCTCTCTCCTTTCTGGCTCACCCCATCTAAAGCGAATTTCCGCAAAATTAACGCATATCTTAGTAATTTTTCATTTGATTTCGCCAACATGTCCCTTAAAAGTGCCCTTTCTATTTTCTACAGAGAATTATTCAATTCTATTCCTCTCTATGTCCCCTTTTCGCGCAATAAAACAATTTCTACGAAACCCCGTGGTATAATCGTAAACAGCGCTCTTTACGTAACAAAAGAAACAAATTATGGCCAGTTTTCTTTCGACCCAATTTTTTTGCTGACTATTCCAATTATCTCGGATCATACATTCAATTCACCCAACTGTTTAGGGTTCTCTACCAGCTATGCCTTGATAGTGCGCAATCAAGGCTTATAAACGATCCTAAGTCTTTCTACCAATTCGTTAACTACAAAAAAAAAAATCTGACGGTTTTCCTCCATCCCTCTCATACGAAAACATATCATCAACCGATCCGCATACTATAGCCAACCTTTTTTAAGCAATCTTTTGCCGATAATTCCTTCGTACCGGATCCCTCTATTTCAAATACCTGCTTAACTTCCCCATTGGCCCCTCTATTTCTCAAGGTTTTGATCATACAGTAATAGAAAATATAGTAAGTAACAATAACTTAATGATGAATACTTACCCGGCCCAGCTGGCCTTCCATCCATATTTCTTAAAAGGTGTTCCTCAACACTTTCCCACCCCCTTTCAAATTTCTTCCAGTTATCGCTCTTTTAAGGTGAATTTCCGCAGATATGGAAGTCTTCTTTCATAACATAAAAATAGATTAAAGAGCGAAGTCACTAATTACTGCCCCATAGCTAAACTTTCGCATTTACCCAAACTCCTCGAAAGCATTTTGTACGAAGCCTTAAGCTTCCAGTGCAAATCTCTTATTTACCCTAACCAACACTTACCTCGTCGAATTCGTGTCCTCTGTTCTCTCAGCCTTAGAAAGTGGTGACGTTATAACAACTGATTTCAGTAAGATTTTTGACAAGATATCTCGTAAACTAATCCTGTTCAAATTGTCCGTCCTGGGATTTGAACCAATTTTGCTTAAATGAATATCTTCTTACCTGAATAATCGTTTTTATAGTGTTCGTTTCAGGTCTGTCATATCGGCCTGTTTCTTGACCACTTCAGGTGTTCCTCAAGGTAGTCACCTAGGTCCACTTCTCTTCATCCTAACCATTAAAGATCTTGAAAGGGTCATTCAACACTCAGAGATTTCTCTCTATGCTGACGATACCAAATTGTTTAAACCCATTTTCTCACAACTTGACTCCAGCCTCCTTCAAATAGATCTACAATAAATAGTTTTTCCACCGGGTGCCTCAAGAGCTGATTAGAATTCAATGTCACCAAATGCCAATCGATTACATTCTCACGTAAGTGCAATAAGTCTACTCCCCGAATTTACCTTCTCCATCTATATCCCTTGTTCAGTCTATCCGCGACTTTAGCATATTGTGCGACAGGAAGCTTAATTTCCGCCCGCATATTGATAAGATAATTACTAAAGCAAACTCATCACTCGGCTTCGTTAAAAGATGGTCCAAGAATTCTGCAACCCGTACGAGACCAGATCACTATAGATCACTTACGTTCTCCCCCTTTTCGAGTACGCTAGTCAAGCTTGGTGTCCCTTTCAACGAATTCATGTATCCCGTCGTTTTCTTCGATTTGCTCTTCGAGGTATACCTTGGAACAATCCTCTAATCTTATCTCCCTATCGAGACCGTCTCAAACTCATTAACCTGAATACCCTTGAGGAACGAAAGGACGTAGCAGACATTCTTTTCATTCGCCGACTCCTCTCAGGGTCCGTCGATTGCTCATCTCTTTAAAACTCCATTTTCTTTTAGACTAATCCTTGAAATTTACGTTATCCCGGTCTATTTATCTACCAGTCCACCGCACCACATATGGTTCTAACGAAGCAATCTCCCGTACGCTTCGTAAGGTAAACTCAAAGATAGATAGATATTTTTACTTCGTATATATAAATTTACAAAGGTGTCACCGCACATTTTACAATACAATAATTTAATAATTGTAATTATCTTTCTATTGAAATATGTTTTTTTATATTTTAATATGACATTAGGATATGAAATCGACTTTGAAGGAAAATACGAAAAAAAACCTTCAATTCAAAAAAAAAAACAAAACAAAAACATATAAATAAATGAATAAATAAATGAATAAATAAATAAATCAATAAATAAAAGTATAAATATGAAAATAAATAAATAAATTAACAATTAACATTCAAATAAGTTATAACAAGGTAGGATAAATAACAAATATGAATAACAGTGGATAGATATCTACATTATGCAATTGGTTAACGAGAGGATTGTCAGCATAACTACATCTTGTTAGGAATGTGTATGTTATTTTAGTTTTTGAATCCTATGAGAAATCAATTCAACATTCACCCTTTTATGCAAGTCTAAAGTTGAATGCCTCCATGGTAAGTTAAGCATCATTTTTAATATTTTATTTTGTGAAACTTGCAACTTTTTGATATGTGCCCATACTTAGCAACCGTACAATAGAATTGCCTGAAAAATCATTTTGTGGAGAATAATTTTATTTTCAATTGTAAGCAACGAATTACGGTTTATAAAAGGATAAAACATCTTAATTGCAATTCCTATTTTCTTTAATGTGTTGTTTATGTGGTCTTTAAACGTGAGTTTAGTGTCCAAATGAATACCCAAAGACCTTACCGTAGGCACCCAATTTATATTCCTCCCATTTAGCTGAAGTTTTCCGGGTGAAAAAGATCGCTTGAGTTTTTCCTTCATTAAGCTTAATTTTCCATCTAGTATAATATTTTGCCAGTACATCCATTCCAATATTGAGAGCGAATTGATTTGATGAATACATGGCAGTGTCATCTGCGAAAATAGCTACATCACAGTTTGGTATATCGGGAAAATCGGAAGTATACAGGGTGAGTTTTTTAACTTGAGACATCCAAATTACTGGAAAAATACGAGATATCGCGAAAAATGTTTCAGACAAAAGTCACAAGGTTCTGAAGGGGACATAAGATGGTGACCACGAGTTTGACCTTGAGACCCATTTTCAAGGTCAAACGAAGGTCACTTTTGATTTTTCAAATGATTATTCCTGATTTTCATTGCTCAGTCGTATTCCTCAATGGGGCACACGACTTTGTCTCAAAGGTCTTATCCATTCAGTGATAGATACCACTGCACTGGCACGCCTAAATCGTTAATCGGTTTCCAACGTTGTTAGGGCGTTAGAAGGTCGAGATTTGTTTTGAGGAAGTCATTATTGCCTCGAGTGAAGTTAAAACTCTAAGAAATTTCAGATAGAGACAAATTGTCCTAAACTTATCTGAGAGTGTATGATGTGCACTTTGTCCTTTTTTTCTACTTGAACGGAACTGTACTTCATTTAGAAGTTCGATATTTGTTTTGAGGAACTGATTATTATTAGTAACGTTTTCCAGATTAATAATGCAGGCTATTTCCATTCAAGAGAAAATTGAAGTGATATTGATTTATGGAGAAAGTGGAAGGAACATCGATAGTGCTGTTGCGCTTTACGCCCAACGTTTCGCAGACCAGATACGATCGCGCGCTTCCTTTTATCGGGTCATCCAACAATTCACTGGTGAAGGAAGTGTGCAACCAAAGAAAAGGAATCGGTCAGATAGGGTGGCTGTTGAGGACAATGAAATAGCAGTGTTAGCTGCCGTTGCACACGATCCTCACATTAGCACTCGCCAAAGATATTACATCGGCATAAATACCATCCTTATCATGTTTCAATGCATCAAGAACTTTCTAGTGAGGATTTTCGCAACCGGGTTTCCTTTTGTCAATGGGCACTTCAGCAAATTGAACGAGACCCCCTTTTCTTCGCCAAGGTGTTATTCTCTAATGAGTCGACTTTCACCAATCACGGTACGGTCAATCGACATAATATGCATTACTGGGCTACCGAAAACCCTTTTTGGTTGCGACAAGTTGAACGCCAGCACCCTTCGAATGTTAATGTTTGGGCGGGAATTATTGGGGATAAATTAATAGGTCCATATTTTATTGAAGGCAACTTGAATGGTGAAAAATATGCAAACTTCTTGCGGGACCATCTTCCAGTATTACTAGAAAAACTGCCATTGGAGTTGAGACAAACAATGTGGTTTCAACATGATGGTTGTCCAGCCCATTATTCCCAAGTAACCCGGGGCGTATTAAACAATGTTTACCATCAACGATGGATCGGACGAGGGGGTCCGAGGCAATGGCCTGCTAGATCACCTGATCTTACGTCACTTGATTTCTTCTTGTGGGGCTACTTAAAAAGTGAGGTTTACAGAAAAAAGGCCAACAACACGTGAGGTCATGAAAAGACGAATAACTGAAGCTTGCCGGAAGATTACGCCAGAAATACTTCTCAGTTCTGTTGGTTCATTTAGAGCGGGAATAGATAAGTGTATTGAAGTGAATGGTCACATTTTCGAGCATTTGTTGAAATAGTCTCGGGGAATAAACGTCGAAATGGGAAGAATTCAATGATTCAACAGTGGGAGGCAAGGGGACCTACTCTAATTAATCACCCCGAAGGAAACAAAATACTGCTACGTCCACGTCGTTGTTTCTGGGTTATGCTAAACGCAGTATGTAAAAACAAATGACAAGCCTACGAGCAATACGACTGAGCAATGAAAATCAGGAATGATCATTTGAAAAATCAAAAGTGACCTTCGTTTGACCTTGAAAATGGGTCTCAAGGTCAAACTCGTGGTCAACATCTTATGTCCCCTTCAAAACCTTGTGACTTTTGCCTGAAACATTTTTCGAGTAATTTGGATGTCTCAAGTTAAAAAACTCACCCTGTATAGTTGGTATAATTAAGTGTCTAACGTTTAGTTGTCCCAATGAAGTGGTAGATGGCAGGGGTACCACAAGGCTCAGTTCTCGGACCTGTCCTTTATAATACATATAGTTGGTATAATTGAGTGTCTAACGTTTAGTTGTCCCAACGAAGTGGTAGATGTCCCCAGCTATGCCCCCCAAATACATTTTGGTTGTGAAATATAATGTCCAATTATCTGTCTGGCATTCCAATTAATAATTTTAATATATTTGTCTGTCATATTACTTATTTTTACTATACAAGAACTTACTTGCTAAATGTGCGATTGCCTTAAATTGATCACTTTTTGTTTTACAAGACGATAATAATGTAATCATTTCCGTCGCTAGGGAGTTTAACTCGTCGATGCTGAAAAGCGTAGAATCATCATTTGAAATGTTACTAGAAGCATTTAGAGATATGTTGCCTGGAATGCTGCTAAAAGCATTGTTGTTGACGATGGTGTCGAAAGAAGAGAGAGACCGGTTCTCCCATTTAGATTGATGGCAGTACCGCCGCTTTTCAGTGGAACGTTGACGTTGTGGCGGTGGAAGCGGAGGGAAATCATTCATGGAACGAAACGATCCAACGGGATGCTGATTACGCACATGTTCAGTAAAGGCTTGTGATCGCGGTGGTGCCTGTGACTGAGAAGAAGCGTTAAGAGAATCGGACTTTTTCCTTGCAGATTTCTCCTTCATCTCCTGATAAGCAAATCTGCTGATGCACGTTGGATCGGTGGCTTTGTGAGAATCTTTACAGTTAGCACATTTGATGACATTTGATTCACTAAAGTCCACAGTCTTATGTGGACCCATAGACTAACTATACCTAGATATCAAACTTTCCAGATATTGGAAAATCAAAACCGGTTTTCTACTGATCGCCACTATCCGTGTGATCCTGTCTGTGAATATGTGTAAATTGTCATCAATGGCAATTTCCCTCTCCTTTTATACAAACCACGCCCATTTCAATCAAAAAAAAGTCGTCTCCATTACACACATTCGTGCAAATCGTTCTCATTCTTGCAAAATTTACTTGTAAATTGTTCTCCTTCTAGAAAATTTTGACAAAGTTATAGAGATGCAAAAGTGTTGGAATTCACTTACAGTGCGTCTGTGCAAAAGTTAAGGGTTTGCAAAAGTATTAGTAGAGTTTGACATCTAGTTAGTTTATCTATGTGTGGACCTGCACAAGAACCACAGTATGTTTTTATGTGGCAATTTCGTTCACCATGACCATACATCTGACAGTTATGGCATTGTGTCAGCTTTCCGCGGATTTTTTTTTGTAGACCCCAGTTAACTCGAGTATGCAAAATTGAGCGATAGTTCTTTTTTAAATCAAAGAACCCAACTGAACCATTTTCCAATGAAATGAGATAGAAATGGTCAGTGTAGCGTTCGTATTGTTTAGTAATTTTTTTGACGTCCACACATTTTAATTTCAATTTAATTAGTTCGTCTTTTAGTAAGGCCGTGTCAATTTCACTAATACCGTACAAAAACACTTTAAATGCTTTTTCACTTTTAAGTTCGTGAGAGAAAAATTGACAATTCTCTTTCTTAAGTTTAGCGATTACGGTGTTAAAAGAAACTATGGATTCACAGATAATTTTAATTCCAATTGATATCTTTTTAATGCAATAGTCAGCAATATTTAGGGAATTCATTTGTTTGTGAACATAATTGGCGGAATATGCATTTTTTTGATGAGAAATTATTCGCGATAATATCGTCCATATTGTCATCATCCGTGTCTCTGTCCGGAAGGCACTGTAATGGGCTGTAATAATTAATTCTACTGTGATCTTTACGGCTACGCACATCATTATTATTTTTATTCATTGTAGCACGAATTTTCTTATCCGAGGACAAACAATTGTCCTCGGTTTCGGGTGATCTAACACGTTTAGGAATTTTCGTAGCATTTTAGTTAAAAAGTCAGTATGGTAGGTCTTGGTCAGAAGAAAAAACTCCGGCTTGATTAGACGATAGACGACAACCATTCCGTAGAAAACTATCGCAACGACTGTAAGGTAAACTCAAACCTTTTCGATTTAAATCGCAGCACTCTTTCCCTCAAATTCGGCCATCCCTAGCTTTAAAACTTTAATTATTATTAGTTTTGAAGTCATAGTTTTAAGTGTTTCAAAAACGTAGAGTTTTGTTTTTTATAACCATTAAATTGCATAACTTGATTGTTGATTCTGACTCCGTAAATAAAAAGGGAATCCGCGAAAAGTCGCGGAACCCACAATTGAGAAACGATTTGCAATCATTACCCTTGTTAAAGGAGGCAAATCGCAACGGAAAGTTGAAGGTAGGTATCAAGGTGCAGCGTTCAACGTAGCATTGCGCGAAACGATCAAACTGCAAGTCTCGAGGATAAATCTCTGTCAGGGTGGCCTAGTGCTACAACTAAACACGAGGATGGTTCAAGTGATTGAAAAAATGAATAAGGACGCATATTAAACAATATTGGAAGAAAACGCTGTGACCTCTAGACTAAGAATAATTGGCGAAGGAATCGTATTTCACCAGGACAACGACCCTAAACACACGTCAAGACTTTATCAAGACTACCTGAAACAGAGGGATGATGAAGAGAGAATCATGATATGGCAGCGCAATCACCAGATTTACACCCTATATAGTACAGCTCTTGTGGGAGGAACTGTATAGAAAGGTCCGGGATCAATGCCAATCATCAGAATTTACATTTTGGAATAAACTATTAGATTGCTGGAGCAATACACCAAAAACTGACTAGAATTGTAAAAAAAGTCATCGTATGCTAAGGTGGCTTTTTCGACGAAAAATCGTTTTGTCATTTTTTTTTCTTTAATAAATTGCTTTATACGAGGGCTATTCCAAAATCAACCTCCGACGTGTTAGAATTCATTACATACGTGCACTTCGGTGACGTGTTTCTGCATGTAACCAGTACATTATTCTCTAAAACAGCTCACAGATGTCCACAAAGCCCAACGTGTGAATTCAGGAAAAGCATTTCTCGAATGTTTAGAAATGGAAGGTGAAGAATTTTTACAGCAAATTGTAAACTTAGAAAGCAAAGAACAGTCAAAGCAATGGATGCACACTCATTCCTAAAACAAGCCAAAAAAATTCAAACAAACTGTTTCTTATCGAAAAATGATGGCCAGTTTTTTGGGACAGTAAAGGCATATTGTTGACCGAGTTTATGGAAGCTGGAAACACAATAAATGCAGCGGTTTACTGTGAAACTCTACGTAAGTTGAGAAGAGCAATCCAGAACAAAAGACGAGGAATGCTTACCAAAAATGTGGTGCTTCTGCATGACAACGCACGACCACACACTGCTGCACGCACAAAAACTTTAGGGGAGGAGTTCAATTGGGATATTTTTGATCACCCTGTAGGGAGGGTCCTGATTTGGAACCAAGTGATTATCACCTTTTCCCAAAATTGAAATCATCCATTGCATTTCAACATTTTGGAAGTAAAGAGGAACATATGAACGGTGTGAATGAATGCCTCAACGCACTGGCAGTGCCATTTTTTAAGGAGGGTATACAAAAGCTCGTCCCACATTACCAAAAATCTATAGATTTAAACGGAGACTATGTAGAAAAATATTTTAGATGTTAATAAAACTATTTTGTGCAAAAAATTAATTTTTTTAAAAAAATATTTTTCACTTCGGAGGTTGATTTTGGAATAGTCCTCGTATATAGAACAAAATGAAAGTGTTTTTGTGCTTATTTTGATTTCATATACATCAAAAAGTTCCCGGAATTCTTCAGTAAAACCGGTTCAATTATTCATCGATATTCATTTTATTCCCTTCCCCCATTGCAAGCAATACTTACACATACCATATTCCAACACTTCCTCCAATCTTGAAAATACTTTTCATAGGCCGATTTTGGAATCGCCTTCAACTCCTTCTGCGAATTCTCCTTTATCGCCTCAATCATCTCAAAACGGGAATAGGAAAGAGTCACAAGGAGCCATGTTAAGTGAATACAGAGCTTGTGGAGCTTTGGCCCAAAGAAAGCATTTCTATAGGTACATCAATGCGATGCTGTTCCTGCAACAAATTCAGCACTCTCGGACAAGCCGCGCTTCAACTTGTCTCATGCCCAAAACATCGTTCGTAACGCTCTGCACAGATCCGAACGAGAAACCAAGATCGGCTGCTAACTCCATGATATTCACCCGACGATCTGCGAGGCCAGTTTTCTTAACTTTTTCGATGTTCACGTAAGTCATACTGGTGGATGGACGACCGCAACGAGGAAAACAGTCAACCGCAGTATGACCCTCTTTGTACTACTCGTACAATTGTGTTTTCAACATTGTAGCCTACCATTAACATTTTCAACGCTTCCATTTTGTTGACCATGACATTTTGTTAGAAACACAAAATTTCAAGCGAAAGAGTTCGTTCAACTAAATTTGGAACACAACTACGACTTGTTTACAAATCTTTTACGCAAAAACTCCCGACAAATGGCGCTCAAACAGATATTCGAGTGCCAGATGACGGATGTACCAAGCTAAAAACAAGCTTTCAACAATATCCCAAGCGCGGTTTGTATGAATTCCGGGTACTTTTTGATCAGAAGGTGTGTATGAATTCCGGGTACTTTTTGATCAGAAGGTGTATGTTCCCCGTTCATTTTACATGATTATTATTTTACTAAAGATTTTTTTTTCGATGTTAGATTTTGTTTTTCATTCGATAACTTTTGGCCTGCAGTGTAGGTCAGGTTTGACCCGTTGTAATACTATAGTTTTCGAGTTTTTCACTGACTTTGAGGCTGCGCTTTACATTGTATTGTGTGCTTATGGTATTCTTCGTGTGAAAAAATAATTATTTATGTACACATGTGCATACATGTAGGGAAATCGATCCTACTGGAATGTCTATTCCAAATTTTCCACATATTTTAATACTCGCTGCTGGTCTTTTTGTCCGATGGGAATTGTTCCAAGTCTAAGGTCAGGAATCCGGAATTGTTCGAAATGAAAACCAGAACACGAAATTAAGTAAGGATATATGTAGATGGCACTTTCAAAAAGATGCCACAAAGAATAGGATAAACACGGTTAGTGGAGCATAAGGTTAGGACGACGTCTGAACCGATCAAGCAGTGGTACGTACTATCCAGCCTCACCAGCAGTTCAGCGTCACATATGTAGATAAAGAATACATTGAGTGTATGTAACAACCGATGTAAATACAGATCAGCAGCACTTAGTGAAAAATAGATAGATCCCCGCCCACACCTCTGAGATCACTCTGATTTGAAGCTACTTGGCTACGAACTAGTGCCAATATTCTTCTCTCAAACTTAGCTCACCAAACTCCACCACAAAGTAGTCCCTGTCCCACTCCGGAATTCAATTTAGTGTGGTTAAAATTCCATCTCCGTAAGCAAATTATCCATAATTGCTCTATTTACAGAAGCCGCAAACTAGACAGCAATTCGACCTTTAACGGGTGGGTGGTTTCGACATTCTGGACAGACAACACCCGAAGGAGGGCGTGTTGAGATCTTCGCTACGGAAAACAACTTGACCCGGCTTGTAAATTAGCCCACGCGAATGTCTGACGTTGCCAGTCATACCGCCAATACCCTGGACTTGAGTTTAACTTCTCACCCTAATAAGATAAGTCGGACCACTGTGTCATATCAGCTAATTTCTCGTACACAGTCACAGTTAGAGAAAATATTCCTAAAATAGCCGTATGGCAATACGAGAAAGAAAATTCAAGCAGATTTTTAACTGGTCGTCATATTTCCTCGATAACGATTTGATCAGAGACACTATTCTCTTTGAAATGGAATCCTTTATCCCCTCGAGCTGTTAAGAGCTTGTCAGGTTTAGAGAAATATTCTTTCGGTGCTTCAAGACCAACCCTAGAGAGGACAAACTTAAAAAGTTAAAACGAGCCAGGAATAGCTGCAATGTCTTTCTCAAGTGTGTGAAATTTCAATATGACCAAAAACTGAGGCAAAAAATGCTACAATGTTCCGAAGGTAATACAAATTTTTGGTCGCTTGTCAAAAATAATTAAAATTCTACCTCATCCTCCATCCCAATGCTCATTTATAATAACATTCCAGCTGCCAGCTCAGCTCTTCCAGATTAGGCTTTGTCTCCGCCTACATTTGAGTGCGTCGACTCTTCAATGGGACGTATCCACTTTCGCACTCATGTAGTAACAAGAGTACTTAAAGATCTTAACATTCACAAATCCGTTGGTCCAGATGGTATTTCTCCCCTTCTTCTGAAGGGGTGTTCTTCCACACTTGGAAAACCCCTGCGTAAGTTTTTTCATCAATCCTACCCTATAGAAGCCATTTCGAGCAAATGGAAAACAGCATTTGTACAGTCGACCCCTAAAAAAGGTGAATCTTCTTCTCTCTCCTCCTACAGGCCCACTGCACTTACGACCCTTCTTTCCAAGGTCATGGAAACGCTGATAAACCTTCAACTCATGAAATATGTAAGTCGAAACACGAACACGAATCACGATAGTCGCGCCTGATATTTCTAAGGGATTTGGCATCAGGCTCTTTTGTCCATAATACCTACATTTGGGATCGACAACTCTCTTCTTCGATGGATTAGAAATTACCTTTCCGAACGTTCAATTCAAGTTGTCTTGCATGTCTGATATTCACAAAATAAATGCAGGTGCGCCCCAGGGCTCCGTTCTGTCTCCGACACTCTTTTTAATTTCCATCAACGATCTCTTGTCTGCTACCTCTAATCCAATATATTCCCTCGCTGACGACAGTACTCTCTGCTTTTCATATTCGTTCCCGGACTCACGTCCCTGCTCTTCGACTGCAGAACGGGAAGGGCAGCATATGTTAGGCTCATTAAATTCCGATATTAACAGCACAACCAATTGCGGAACTATCAACCGAGTAGAATTTAATGCTGCCAAAACTCAGTGCTCTCTCTGCTGTCATTAAAGCGAAATTCAAATACCCAGCCATAATCCATGAATGGGACTTATATCGTCGAAACCATTCTCGATATGTGTGTCAGCGACAACTTACGTTGGAATGACCACATATTCGGTGTCGTCAAATATGCTGCGAAATGTCAAGGTTTCCTCAAGCGATGTAAGAAATATTTTACCCCCTCTGATCTGGCCATAATATACGAGTATAAGGCATTCATCCGCCCAAAATTAGAGTACAATACCCACATCTGGTCAGGAGCTCCAAAAACATCTCTGCACCTGCTAGATAGGATTCAAAACCGTGCGATAAAACGCATATGTGATACTAATATCACTCAAACAATAGACACCCTCGAACACCGACGTAATGTCTCGTGTCTTACTCTGTTTTATTGCTATTTCCACTACCAGTGCGCCATAGAAATCGCCAGTAGCATTCCGGCCCTTCAAACTTTTAAACATAACACCCGTCTCGCTATGAATGCTCATCAGTATACCCTCAAGTCCACTTTCCTAGTCATTATAACCTTCAAACATTTAAAACCAACGTTCACCGGTACCTCTCTTTCCATCCTCCCTGATTTTCCTTCGCCCGCGCTGTGTGCAAACATTTTAAGGGTACTTAATCCTTAATATAGTGGCATTTCTTTCAGGAGACCTGACAACGGTAACCTACGAAAGGGAGTGTGGCAAATCACTCTGTCTGACCTCGGCCTAAAATTGAATGTTGGTACTGGGCTGTGACGCAAACGCCCATCATACACAATGTGGAAGCGGTGATATCAACCCAAGAGGTGAGTGTTTGTACGATTTCATTTTGTCTTTCAACTTCAATATTTGTAACAGAGGGAATTTACCCACATTTGTGGGGAAAAATATGAGGTGATAGATATCACCCCTGCTACAAATACAGAAGGGTTAGAAATAAGGGAATGGAGAGTAGGCGACGAAGCGTTAATGTCGGATCACCGATGGATACGCTTCAAGGTAAACTTTCAGAACAGGGTATGTAGTTTTCAAAGAAATGCTGGGAGGACTGATTGGGTCAATAATATAGAAATGGTTATTTACAACACCTGGATACGTAATCCAGGCGGTAGAAAATATAAATAAGGCACTAACAACGGCGTTCGAGAAAGCTTGCCCGGCTAACAGAACACCTAAAAAGAGCTCAGCCAAAATGGTGGGATAGGGAGACAGGTTTAAAAAGGAAAGAGTTCAGGAAACTTTAGAATAGGGCGAAGTTTTTCAGAAGCAACCGTACATGGAATGAGTACTACGAATGTAAGAAACAATTCAAATACATAGTTAGAAAGTCAAAAAGGGCTTCATGGCAGAAGTACTGCGAATCTATCGCAGTAACAGACGAGACTTCGAGGTTACTTAAAGTGCTTTCAAAGGGAGCGTGCGTTTTTAGCTACCTCAGGAAAAGTGACGGAACCTAGGCTGAAAGTAGCCAAGAGGTTTTGGCAACACTGAAGGAAACCCTCTTTCCGGGATCCACAATATCAGGCGACCCTGGCATCCTACAGCACTTTGAGAACATTGATCTCTCTCTCTCTCTCTCTCTCTCTCTCCGAAGAGGAAATAGGTGTTTTTATTAACAGGAAAAAATTACGCTGGGCAATTCAGTCCTTTAAGCCATACAAATCTCCCGGTCCGAATGGTATTCTACCGATTATGCTACCGAAAGCGCCGGAGGCAGCAATCGAAACAATTATGAAAATTCTTAGACACAGTCTAAAAATAGGGTACATACCAATAGTTTGGAGGGAAGTTCAGATGGTTTTTATATCTAAGGCTGGCAAACAGGGGCATATAACAGCAAAAGATTTCAGACCAATAAGATCGTCATCATTTATGCTTAAAACCCTGGAGCGATTATTGGAGATTCACATTAGGAATAGATGGTGTAATGCATACATAAAAGGAAAATCTGTAGAAACCGCCCTGCACGAAGTGGTGGGGAAAATAGAGAATAGTCTACACTTCGAAGAGTTTACGATGGCGGCCTTCCTCGATATTGAAGGAGCCTTGGATAACGTGGACTGCAATGCCATTAAAAATGCTCTAGTAGACGCCAACATTGAACATGGCATTACAAACTTAGCTCGCTACATGCTTGCAAGCAGGAAAATAAACTGTTCGATTGGGCAAAGCTCGGTCAGAATGTCCGTAATCACAGGAACCCCTCAGGGTGGAGTCATATCGTCACTCCTGTTGGTGCCGGATATCAATGGCATCCTCAAAAACCTTAGTACAATGGGTATAGGTGCCACGGCATACGCAGATGATGTGGTCATAATAGTACAGGGAAAATACTTAAATATTTTAAGCGACATTATGGAGGTGGCCCAGAAGACGATCAGCACTTGGATAAAAAACCGTGGTCTCATTGCCAACCCTTCCAAAACGGAACTGGTTCTTTTCACCAGAAAGTACAAGATACCACAATTCAAACTCCCAAAACTCAACGGAATAGAACTGTCCCTTTCGGACAGCACGAAGTATCTGGATGTGATTCTGGACAAAAAACTGAACTGGAATCTTAACGCAGCGGAAAGAATCAAAAAGGCAAATAATGCTCTTTTTTTCCGCAAAAGAACAGAAAGAAAAATTTGGAGCTTAAAACCTGCTGTGGTGTACTGGCTGTATACGGTGATGGTAAGACCCAAACTTACATACGGCGCGCTAGGATGGTGGAAAGCAACAGAAAACGGTCTACGGAAAATTAGCGGCGATTCAAAGAAAGGCTTCCATAGCCATTACAGGTGCGCTCCGTACCACCCCTACGGCATCTTTTTGCACCTAACATCGCTTGATTTACAGATGAAAAAACTTGCTGGGAACAGTGCGATACGACTCACTAATCTGGGTTACTTCAAGATCAGTAGTTTCGGACATGACACGAATCTAACGGAGCAACTGCCAGGCAATCCAATTCTAACGAATGAAATTGGTCGACTTCGACATCCCGTATGATATAATATATTCGGAGAGGCAGGAAAAAAATGCAATAATCAGGTCAAATGAAATTGCAATTTTCACAGATTTCTCGAAAACAGAGGAAGGAACAGTTGCTGGTATCTTCACAGAAAACTCAGAACTAAGAGTGTCTATAACACTACTGGACGCAAGCAATGTCTTCCAATCAGACGTTCTGGCTGTCCTCAGGGCGGCTAAGCTAATGCAGATGAGATCGGTATCCGAAAGCGATATTGCTATTTATAGCCAACGTCAACATTAATACAGTCAGGGGCTGTCGCACTATGTTCAAGGCACTATGCAGTCAGAACCAGGTAAGAATGTGCTGGTTGCCAGGACATTGCGGTATTAAAGGAAATGAACAAGCGGATGAGCTTGAAGAAAATGAGGGCTACTCGACAATAGTGTGGGTGCCAACGTTAAACCACCCCTTTGTGTAGTGAGGGGCACTATCGAGCAAAAAATCATAATGACTGCCAACCTAAGGTGGTCAATCTTGAAGGACACAGGGTGTCCAAGGCTCTCTGGCCGATTTTTGATGGCAAAAGATCTAGGAAGTTAATAAAATTAAACAGGGATAAGCTCAGGACAGTAATAGGAATCCAGTGGAAACACGCAGAGACTAAAATTGTCAGATACGGATATCTGCAGATTCTGCGGTAATCTGCAAACTGTTGAGGACATAGCATACATACTGTGTGAATGCGAGGCAATATCGCGTAGTCGAAGAAATTTTCTAGGGAAATACTTTTTCGAAAACCTAGAGGAAATAGACGGGTATGAACTTCAAAGGCCTTCTTGGCTTTTGCAAGAGAATTGGGTGTTTCACCATGACGATTGTTTAGGTTTTTGCCATTTGAAGGCAAATTCAATTGGTTCATGATGAGCCCGTTTTTGGTGCCTAGTGTCTGTGTGATGGGATATCCATCACACCCAGGGGATATCCATCACACCCCTGCTTAACCTAACCCTAACCCTACTAAGATATGTCTGCGCGGTGAATACGGTAAAAAAAAAACACACGGGTAAAGATCTGCGATTGTACTAAGGTAGAAATACTGACGTTTATGAACTCACCACTGATTTGTTCTTGTGCAAGGGACATCATTTTGCTTTTACATGACTAGCATATCCCAACAGCTCAAATTTTTAACAAATGCTGGTTCTTCATGTCGAACGAAAAAACTCAAAACCTCCCAAACTGATTCTTTGAGATGTTCATCCTTTTTTCAATGAATTCTAACGACTACATATATCGTTCTATTTGTAATAATGGCGTTGTCATCTGTAAAACAAATTACAACACGGGCTATTCAACATGAAGCCTTTTATTGGAAAACCCTATATTTCGTTGATCACAGAAATCTCTGAAACAGATACGACTACGACAGTCACAATACGACAAAATAATAAACACTACGGACATTTTTTTATAGTTGTTATTAATATTGATTATTCAGGTAAATTCCATTCACTTCCATTTATATGAACATCTGAATTTGAATTTATTATTATTCGTCTTAATTTTTGTTTAGCATTTTTTTTTTGTTTTTGTTACTTTTATTTTGTGATTTTTGTTTTTTTGCTTTATATAGTTAACGTCCTACATTCACTAAATAGTATTGTATAAATTAAATCTTGTTGGTTATTAATAATTTCGTGGTTTTTTTGTTTTCTTTTTGTTGTTGTTGTTGTTTCTTATCATTTAATTTAAATGTAGCATGTTTATTGTTTTTTTTTTTTATTTTTAATATATATTTTTGTTTTTCTGTTTTGTAATTTACATGTCCTTGCATTTTTGTTTTGTTTGCATTTTGTTTTAGTTAATTCTAAATAATTTATCAGTGCTAATATGTATATATACATTTACAAAGTAAGTTTGTTATCCTATTTATTGTATAGTACATAACTAGAAATTAATGTTTTAAATACTAAATTTGCATTATTCACTTAAAAAGCAGCATATATATATATTTTGTTTTTTTCTTTTTTATTCTTTTGTATATGTATATAATTATAATTATTATTTTTTTTTCTTTTTCAATTAAAAACTAAATACATTGTGATGAGATTCCACTTCTTTCTCGAATATGTTTTGTTTTCGTTTTATTTTAATATTCACTGGGCTGTTTACTTTTTTTGTTTTTTGTTTATTTGCTGTGTTTTCGTTTTCATGTGTGCTTGTTTACTTATAACACTAGTAGTTGTTGTTACTTATTATCTTAATGCGTGTTGTGTGTGTTTTTGAGTACATAATTCGAATTTTGCAATTTTCTTTTTCTCTCCTGTAAATCTGAGTGATGAGCTAGTTTTACGAGTATATCCGTTTACTTTTGAATAAGCACGTTATACACAAAAAAATTGCCAACGTACAGATTTTGAAAAATATCTCTACTTCACTTGTTATTTCATTCTTTATACAATCAAAATTTAACAAAAAAAAAAAACAGAAAACACAAAAAAAAACAACTAATCCAAACTGAAAAAAGGAAAAACACGATTTTAGGTATTTTACGATATCTTAAAGAATATTCAACATTGAACAATACAAAAAGGTAATACAATACAAGCATACATACAATCAATCTGTGATGGATATACATATATATAAACAAAAATTTGTATTATGATAATGGTATTGTATAATACGAGTTATAAAGCACAAAGAATAATATCAAAATCTCTTTCATTGTAAGGTACATAAATTATTCGCAAATTAGTAAATCAAAAACCATTTTAAATTGTTTGAAATGAGTTAATCGTAACACTAAAGATGACACACGAAGACTTACTTACAACTACTTTATATGTACGCGTACGTACTTCTACATTAGAAATCCTTTCTATTTTTTTTTTTTCTTCTTTCAGTTATATTCACCTTTACTTCACTGTTCTTAACTTGCTTTACTAATTTCTTCTTTACAAGTATTTGTATATTTCTACGCATATATTTATTTATATAGATTTATTTATTTATTTATAAAAAAAAAACGAAAAAAAAAAATTAAACAAAAAAGAAATTTATATCAAGAAAATTATTGCAATTGGGATGTTTTCTAGTTTAGAATGTAATTTTGTTTTCTTTTATTTTATTTCTCCCGATTCGTACATTATATTTAATTTTTTTGTTTCTCCTTAAGATTTCAATAGTGTGTGTGATAACATTGATTGGATTAAATTTTTATGTTTGTGTGTAAGGTTTTACAATTTCAATTTTTGTTTTTCTTTTCTTTTTATATCAATTAATTAGTTTATTTATTTATTTAAGCATTATTAAATTATCTTCTTAATCTTTACAATTTCAATTATACATATATACTATATTGGAGTTGTTTTACTTGTAAATTGTAACTGTTTGATTAGGTTGAAGTTAATTTCGCTTACTTAGTTAGACTCTTTATGTGTGGTTTTTATTTTAAGTGTTTTCTTTTCTTTTCATTTATTATTACTTATTTTTATTTATTTGTTTGTTATGTTTGCATTTCAGAGTTGCATAACTTTTAATAAAAATGTTACAACAATAATTATTTAATTTTAGCTAGTTATGTTAAGCCATATTCTAAGAATGTAAATTAAATGTGAAACTTTCATTTTATTTTAAACAGACTTAAGCATAAGTGTGTTTGTGTATTCAATTTGTTTAAACTTTGATTTTCGAAAATTTTTTAATATTAAATAATTTTGTTTTTTACCATTTCAAATTTAGCTGCTATGTTTTTACACTAAATCAGTATCCTAATTAACCATTAAGGTATGAGATTCCATGGGGGCGGCTGAATCGTACAGAGTATCAGTATCCTGTGTGGGTTCGCCTTGTAACTGACATTGATTTGTCAGGGTGCCTGCACCGCAGTCACAAAAGAATCTTAAAAGAAAAAAACACATGAACACCATTAATAATGTTTAAAAAATAAATATACGAATATATTTTAAAAGAGTCAATAAAATAAAATAAAAAACAGTGCTATAGCAAATTAAATACAAATACAATATATACAATTTGTTGCAACGAAATATGGAACCAGAAGATCCATATCGCTGGATTGCATTCGCTAACATAGTTCAAGCGAGCAAATTGGGCGATCAGGAAAATTAGAAACAAACACAGCAAAAATGCATTATTTCGATCAGGAAACTCCGCTCACTCACCCATGCACAAAGCATTGATGCAAGTGCTGATGGCAAGAGCAATGCAAAACTACGCGCGGGCGGAAGCAATGGAGTGGTATAGACAGCTGTTCTTTTATTTGGAAGATCCGCAATCAAAGGGGTCAATGACCAGGCGAAACATGTCAACTGCAATCAGCTGGAAGGAAGAAAGTTTCGTCGAAGCAGCAGCAGCAGCAGAAAAATTCAATATACTTTTGTGAACACAAGTGAACGCAATAAAATCTAAAAAAAAGGGTCAAGTCCTTTATTGCCTAAGTGTTGGGCACAATCATTAAGCACTTTTCAGTATAAATGTCGAGTTTTTGGATCTGTGCCTTTCAATGGTCTAGATACCGCGCATATATTGTAAAAACATTCTCATTTTTTTTGCTAGTGTCTTTGAGAAACACAATTCGATAAATTTAATTAAGTAAGGATGAAGAAAGGAAATGAAAGAAATAATTGGATTGGGTAGAAAAATGTGATGATAAGAGTGTTACGAGGGTAGACCCAGAAGTACCCGACCTGACGTATAGATGGCGGTTGTTGTTTAAAAAGAATGACTATTGTAGAAAGTACCACGTGGTGTAGTATTTGTTCGGCAGCTATTAATAGTAAACGCTCTCAATGTATTTTTAAATATGTAAAAAATTGGTCTCGTTATGTGATACAATACTTTCATTTGAAAGGCCTCAATCTAACCAACATCAAAACGGAACTGGAATCTACTCTGGGGGAGTCTGCCCCTTCGTTTACAACAATAAAATATTGGGTGGCAGAGTTTAAGCCAAGCCGTACGAATTGCCAAGACGAACATCGCAGCGGTCGACCAAATGATGTTGAAAAAATCCACAAAATGGTATTGGATGACCGTCGATTGAAAGTGCGTGAACTAGCAGATCGGGTAGCCATCGCATGTTGACTGAAAAATTGGACATGAGAAAGCTGTGCTCAAGATGGGCGCCGCGATTATTCACAATGGAACAAAAATGTCATGGCGTCAGTTTTTTGGAATGCGCGATTGGGATAATTTCCACTGATTATCTTCAGAAAGGAAAAATCAACGGCGTGTATTATGAAAACTTATTGCAACGTTTGAAAGATGAGATCCAGAAAAAAGCGGCCGCATTTTGCGAAGAAAAAAAGTTTTGTTTCATCAAAACAATGCAGCAGTTCACTCATCCGTCATCGCCATGGCCAAAATCAGTGAGTTAAGGTTCGAATTGCTTCCTCATGTACCCTATTCGCCAGATTTAGCCCCCTCGGATTATTTTCTGTTTCCGAAATTGAAAGAAGTGGTAAAAGATTTGCCAACATTAAAGAAGTGGATTCTGCGGTTGATGGCTATTTTAAGGAGCTCTACGATTCTCACTAGATTAGATTAGATTTTTATTTAGTAATCATCAAATGCACTCCTATAGTTATAAAAAAAAATCAAAAAAGCTTGGCTTTCCTGCCGTCTGCCTATTTGATAAAACATAATTTTTTACGCAGAATTTAATACTCCATCAAAACAAATGCGATAATTACTTTATATTGATAAATACAAAACTCAATAAAATAATCTTGAAATTTAAAAACTTTCGCTAATTATACGGTCCCTATAGGTTAGAGCCAGATTGCAGTATTGGTATAGTTTATTAATTTCGATTTTGTTTTGCAGAGATATAACTTCGTTTTCCGTCAAAAAACTGGATGCCAAAGTGTTTCTTCTTTTTTCCCTTAAAATAGGACATATCCCCATGAAGTGGATATCTTCCCTTTCACCCAAGTTACACAAAGAGCACAAGATGGGTAAATCTTCACTATGAGGAATAAAGTTTAGGTGTATCAGTTCTTTCTTCCAAATTGTGGTTAAGTTGGCAATATATTGTTCTGTGGAGCGATTCGTTGGCGTTGCTCAGAAATCTCTCTCTGCACTTCGAATCCACTGATTACTAAGCCTTCCAGCGAACACAGTTGAAACTATCTAGACCATGCCACAGCAAGATCGATCCATTCAGCATACCAGCTTGATTCATCGTGTATGACTTGGAGGACCCCTATCTTCAGAAGCCGGTGATTTTCCATCTTCATAATCTTAAGCACGTAATCAATTCGCATTTTAAGGGTACGAATAAAGAGAGGTGCCAATTCATTTTCCAGCATTATCATATAATTTGGTATATTTGGTGGTAGTCGAAAAATTCGCTTTATGTAGTACCGGAGGAATTTCTCTACTTTCATATTGTTTCACTCCCCATATTTGTGCTGCATAAAATAAAATTGATTCCGATACCGCCACGAAAACCCGGAATTTGCTACTGTGTGCAATACTTTTATTACAAAAGCATCTACTCCACGATGCACTGATTGCGCTTTTAGACTTTGTCAGTTTCTCCTTCAGATGCTTCTCCATATTTAAACTTTTTGTGAAATAAACTCCGAGATATTTAAAGTCCTTAACAATTTCTACGACCTCACCATTAAAATACCATTTTTCATTTACAGAGTTTCTGCCACCCCCGTTCTTAAAAATCATAATTTTGGATTTCTCCAAATTCACTAGCAGATTTCAAAGCTCACAATATTGATCATTAGCTGCAATGAATCAGGAGAAGACGCCAAGAGCACGATGTCGTCTGCGAATAGCAGTGCCTTGATTATATGACCCGCGTATTCGATGCCGCGCGATAAGTAGCTCACGAGATCTTCAATGAACAAAGTAAATAGGCTTGGGCGCATCGTACAACCTTGTCTGACGCCTGATTCAGTTTTGAACCACTCAGACCTCTCTTCACCAAACTGCCGCCATTGTTTCAATATATAAGTTTTGCATGACTCTCCCAAATTTTATTGACATACCAATGTTATAAAGCTTGTAGAATAGAGTCTGTCTTTCAACCGCGTCGAATGCTGACTTGAAGTTCAATAGAGAGATACAGCTACCAAGTTGTTCCTGCCATTCCTGCTCAGGAAGACAATTACAAAACAATATTTTAAAATGAGAGACAAAATGGAAAGAAAATAAGGAGCGGCGATTCATCAATCTGAAATCGTTCATAGAAATTACAAAGTTGTACTACAAACAAGCTAAGTAAATAAAAAAGTGGAAACGAACAATTATACTATATACCTTATGCACATTTACTTCTTATACTTAATTTGCTCTTTACACTTATTTAGTTAAAAGAACTAAATTAAAATCTTTGCTCACTTACCTGTCATGTCTTATAAATTCAACATCATGGCCAGCGTGACAATTTTTAATGCAATTTACACAAATTGCATTCCGATCGGTTGTATTGCATGTCTGACATCGATAAAAGTCATGCATTGGAAAAGATGTGTAACTGCTTATCTTGTACAAACACTGCCCACCCGAAACAGCCTTCTCCACTTCATCCTCATTATTAAAGATAATATTTCCTTTAACTATTGGTTGAACTCCACTTGCCAGACACAACCCGCCGAATTTATTTTTAAATATTTGATTCTGCTCCAGAGTAGCGGTGGCATTATTTGTTATTTCAACACCAGCAGCCTGCCCATCATAAATTCGGTTTCTTCGCAAAGTCGGATGACTTTGTGTTGAGATCAATACGCCAGCTTGAGTGTTGCGAAAAATATCATTGTCTTCCAAAATTCCCTTGCCACCGTTAAAGATGCAAATACCACCATCACGACCATCATAAATTTTGTTAAGTTTCAATGTCGGATTGGAATCGGTTTTAATCCAGACGCCTGCCATTGCATTATCGAAAATTTCGTTTTGCTCCAGCAGGCCCAAGCCACCATTGTAGACTAGTACTCCGCCGTTTTGGCCACCCCAAATTTTATTACCTTTTATAACTGGATTACTCCCAGTTCGTATTTGTACGCCCGAATACAAGTGATTGAAGATATCATTGTCTTCTAGTTTGCCATGACCATTATCGTAAAAATATACGCCAACCTAATGGTAGAAAATAAAACATCAATGGCATTCATATGATATCACCGTTTTTCTTCTCTTATTTACCTGTTTGCCAGAATGAATACGGTTTCGCCTAAGAACAGGAGTACTTCCAGTTGTGATCCAGACTCCGGCTAACGTATTGGAATAAACTTCGTTTTCCTCGATAAGACCCTGTCCTTTTTCATGCACATAAATGCCTCCATGTTGACCATGATGTATTTTATTATGGCGAACAATAGGGTCACTATTGGTACGTATCTGAATGCCTGCCAACGCATTGCCGTAGATATTATTATGTTCAATCAACCCTCGCCCTTCGCCGAAAATATACACCCCGCCTTGATGACCATTATAAATTTCATTCTTTCGAATAGTGGGATTGCTATTTGAGGTAATCCAAACGCCTGTAAGAAAATAAAATAATTAATGTTGATGAATGTAATTTTTAAGCTATAAAAGTGTAATTATGTAAGCCCTATAATGTGAGAAGTGTCGCTGAAGATAACACTACCACGACTAAGATTGACCATGCGAATGTGGTTACGCACTCAAGCCTGGAAGAAGTTCAGTGCATAACCGTGATCCTGATAAAGAACAGTACCAAAATTTCGGGTTCTTATTTAAAGAACAACATCATATTCAGAGTTCAGGATATGTAAGAAAGAGGAGATCTGGGTATGAATTCACATAAATGGAAAATTTTAGCAAGAAGTAGTGTGAGCGAATGACTGATAACACTCCGCATCAATTACGAGTTCGACCACATAAGGCTAAAATACGTTCATCTACTCGCAGACGAAAAAAATTATTTCTATGAGCACCACCAGATATATGAGCACAACGTCAAAATCCCCTTGGTGGCTTTAACGCCAAATTAGAAAAAGAGAGCCTCTGTGGTGGAACATTTGGAAAACAGAGCACGCACCACATCATCTCTGTAAACTGACCGATCCATAGCTCTTTTGATGTTGCGATCCATGCAAGGCACTGCCACTGTATTTTAGTTTTCTGAATGTTTTGGAGGGACATTTTCGACTTACACTACCTTGATGCAACCAAGAAAATTTGACGTCGAACTGCAGACGTTCGCTTGAGAGACTTTTAGAGTCTTTTACGATCGAGTTTTACAAAACCTCTAGAGAAGTCCTTTGCTGTCAGTGCAAAAGACGCGTAAGACTAGCAAGCCGTCAGACGACACATCTGATGTCTTAGATAAAGAGTATCGGAAAACACATTCAGCGAAACAAAAAGGGCACTACAAAGAAGGATAACACAGGCTTTTCAGGAAGAAAAAGAAGGATGTAAAGCAACGTTCGAATTAAAAGGAGATACTGCAAACTACAATATTAGCATGGAGTGGGGCGTTAAAGAAAATCGAGTCGCGGTAATAGCGTTGCATAAGTGCGGAAAGAGTGCTGGCCAAATTTTCGAGTTGCTAACACCACTCGAAATATCGAGAACAATCGTTTATCGGGCTATTGCTCGTTTAGGAGAATTGTCTGAAGTAGGAATACGGTAGTAAAGGCAGTGCGTGAACGAATTCGTAGAAATCCCCTTAGGAAGCAGAAGATCATGTCCAAGGAACTGTATATATCATCCAGATCCATGTTCAGGCCGATTCGGGAGGATCAGCATATGAAAGCCTATTGTCGGTCCACGGGTCATTTTCTAACTCCTCAACTAAAAAAAAAATAAGCATGAAAACATTCTGTTTACGGATGAGGAAATCTTTACTGTGAAAGAAATTTTCAACAAACAAAATTACAAAATTTATGCCATTTCACCTATGGAATCGAAAAAAGTGGTTCGAAGAGTTCAATGTGGACATCATCCCGCTTCCGTAATGGTTTGGTAGGGAGTCTCTCACCATGGTTTCACATCCCTCCATTTCTGAGTTCCGTAAGTATTAACAGTAGACAATAACTGATAGCGGGTTGTGAGTGAGAATTTTGTTGGTGCACTGTGTTCTATTGTTGTAAGGGCGTAACACGTACAACAATTGGATTCGGTAAACCAACATCAGAATTTTCACTTCGCAGTCTTGCTTAGCATTGTCGGTGTTTGTGTTTGTTTTTATTTTCTTATGATGACTCGGAAATTTAGGGTGGACATTGCGAAAATACGCCTGCTAAAAAGTAATCACTCTTCAGCGTTCGTTAGTGAAACACAGGTAGATCCACGCACACACCTCTCAGATCACTCTGATCTGAAGCTACCTGGCTATGAACTAGTGCCACTATTCTTTTCTCATCGCGGTCTCGCCATTTAAGTGCGTAGTGATGTAGCTTACCAAATTCCACCACAATGTAGTCCCTATTCCAATCCGGAATTCAATTTCATGTGGTTAAAATTCCATTTCCGTAAGAAAATTATCCACTATTGCTTCGACACGCTGGGCAGACAACATCCGAAGAAAGGTGTGTTGATATCTTCGTTGCGGAAAACAACTTGTTCCGGCTTGTAAATTAGCCCACGCTTATACCAGACGTGGTAGTCATATCACCAAAATACCCTGGACTTGTTTTTAACTTCTCACCCAGATAAGTACAAAGTCGATGTGCTATCCTCTCTAGGCTAGTCGGACCATTGAGTTATATCAACTAATTTCTCATACACCCACCACACAATTAGAGAAAAGATTTCTAAAAGAACTTTATGGCAATACGAGGAAGGCAATTGGAGCGGACTTAACACCTTCTTTAGGAAATTTAACTGGTCGTTATATTTCCTCGATAACGACGTGGATGCTGCTGCTGATATGATCACTGACACTATTCTCTTCGGAATGAGATCCTTTATCCCTCATCGGATGAAGAGTATCAGACCAAAAGAAAAGGCATGGTACGAATCGAGCTGTAAAGATGCTGTCAGGGTTAGAGAAGTGTTTTTTCGGTCCTTCAAGACCAATCGGACAGAGGAAAACCGAAAAAAGTTTAAATGAGCCAGGAATGACTGCAACGTCTTTCTCAAGCGTGTGAAATTTCAATACGACCAAAAGTTGAGGCAAAAAATATTACAATGCCCCAGGGGAATAAAAGCTTTTGTTCGTTTGTCAAAAACATCAGAAATTCTGCCTCCTCCTCCATCCTAACGCTCATTTACAATAACATTCCAGCTGTCAGCTCTTTGGACAAGGCCAATCTGGTTGCTGCACACTTTGCGGCCAGCTCAACACTTCCAGATTGTACTTTGTCTCCGCCTACACTTGAGTGCGTGGAATCTTCAATGGGACAAATCCACTTTCGCACTCGTGTAGTAGCAAGAGTTCTTAAAGACCTTAACATTCACAAATCCGCTGGTCCGGATGGTATATCTCTCCTCCTTCTGAAGAGGTGTTCCTCCACGCTGTCAAAACCACTGCGTAAGCTCTTTCATCAATCCTACTCTTTAGGACTCTTTCCGAGCAGATGGGGAAAGCAGCATTTGCCCAGCCCGTCCCTAAAAAAGGACGTTCAGACATATAAAACCAACCTACATCGGTACCTTCCTAAATTTCCTTCGCCCGCGCTATGTACAAACATTTTAAGGCTAAAGGGTTTTGACTAACACGCTTTTCAATGTATACAGATGGATCTTCCATCAGGACTCTGCTCCATCGCACAAAGCCACAACCACGCGGGAGTGACTCAGAGTCAATATTCCTGGCTTTATAGCAGCAGAAGATTGGCCATCGGGGAGTTCAATAACTAATTTCTTTACTTTGAATTCTAAACATGAAAGCTTGTTACTCACTGTAAAAGTAGCCTACTCATTTGCGTTCTATAAACTCTCTCTGATAACACTTATTTAATTATTTTTTTATCTCCTGTGCGTATGTATGTACGAGTATGCATCATAGAATTACTGTATGAGTGCTACGGCTCCTAACAAATTGATCGATTATATTCTCATTCACTGGGATCTAGATCGTAGCCAAAACCACGTCGATACGTATACTCACAATAACACCATAATCATTTACTCATTTACTGTATATTATATATTACATACCTATTGAAATCATAATCGCGTTTTTCAATTAGGTGGAATATTACATAATTAAATCAACAATCATAGACTAATCAAATTAAAATTTATGAATAATTTATTTTAATTCATATGTTAATGGAAGATGTTGTACGAGTGTATCGCCTTTTCTTCTCATGGAAAAAAGGATAAACATTTTGTTATCAAGTTAGGGGTGAAAAGCACCGCTACAATGCTCGCATAATGGTATCCTTAACACGCTCATCATCGCGTTTCTACATTGAGTCTAACCTGGATATTGGATGAGGGGCAACTTCTTGAAAATTCGCATGACCATTTGGAATTATATTAAATAAAATTTCAGAATTCTGGGGTCCTCCCTGTTAAGTCTAGCAAAAAGAAAAACCACACCTATTTTTGTTTTTTTTTTATGGAGATTCTTTCCGGTTTATTTACATACATAGACGTGTTGCAAAAATTGTCAATGCTAGTAAACCTTAGATCATCAATCTATACATACTCGTATCTAAGAAAAATTTTAGCCAATGCCTCAAACAAATAGCTTTAGGTATAAAGGCTTGCTCTTGAAGTTTGAGTTACGACTATTGAAGCAACTGTGGGCTGCTTAATATGATATTCACGCTTTAGCAATCAGAAGCCAAACAATAAAGTTCGTAAACTTGATTTACCTCGACATACTTGTTTTCAGGCAACTTTATGTACACATTTATACTTGTAGGCTTAAACAATTAATTAATAACTTTCTAGAGTTCACATTCAATTAGTGTATGTCACGACTTTTGGGGCTAAATTGTCAATTAAACTTGTGTTTTGCACGTCCACAACGGAGGAGTAGTCGATATGGATTTCGTGATAGCAACTAATATATTTTCCCTCGATGCGCAGACAATCAAAGATTCGCAGTATGTGAAAACAATCAGCAGCTTCGCATCTGCTACCAGTTTTAAAAATCAAAATTCTGCTTTAAAAGTAATTCCATTTTTCTCTCCCATTTAATGGAAACAAATAATTATAAAGGGTGTTTTTTTTAGAGTTATACAAATACAATATGAAATAAAACACTTGAAGCTAATGTTAATGTCTATGATATTAGCTTTATTTAATAGATAATCTGATGCCATTAGTGTTTAAATATGATATCGGGCATATGCGCGCCACAGCTAGCTCGAATGAAGCGCAATCGTCAAGTCTAATTTTCGACAACTTTATCGAGCAATTGCGGCCGTATATCGGCAAGAACACGGCGAATGTTGACTTCCAAATCCAACGTCTCTGTTTTATAGGCATAGACTAGTGACTTCACATAGCCCCAAAGAAAATAATCTAAAGGTGTGAGATCACAGGATTGTGGAGGTCAGTTCACAGGTCCATTAGGCGAAATTATGCCCTCAGCAAATGTTTTCCGCAATATATTGATGACGTCGCGCGCCGTGTGGCATGTTGCGCCATCTGAAACCAAAGCTCTGTCACGTCAATGCCATTCAACTGAGGGACGGAGAAGTGAGAAATCATGTTTCTATAGCGCTGTACGTTGACGGTAACATTCTGGTCGGCATCGTCCTTAAAGAAATATGGGCCGATGATTCCACCAGCACATGATTCGAGTGAGTTTTAATGATTATAAGGGCGTCTCGACAAAGGCTTCTGGCTTTTCTCCACTCCGAATTCGGCAATTTTGCTTGTTTACATATCCATTTAACCAAAAATGGGCATAATCGGAGAACAAAATTTTGCGTTGAAAATAAGGATCATGCTCCGAAACTACGATGCGTATAATGGTCACGCGGTTTCAACTCTTGCACAAGCTGGATCTGGTAAGCTTTTAAGTCAAGATATTTCCGTAAAATCTTCCACAGAGTGGATGGGCATAGCTCTAATTGCTGTGCACGATGGCGTATCGTCTCATTCGGATTCTCCTCAACACTGCGCTCCACAACGGCAATAACTTCTTCTATTCGCACTGTTTGTCGTCCACTAGAGTGTAAATGGTGCGAAAACGATTCATCGTGTTCCGAATAAGTTGCTCAGATGAACGAATATGTCGACCGTAAAATGGACGTAGCGCACGATATGTTTGGCGAACCGAATCATGGTTTTCAAAATAAGTTTGCACAATTTGCACGCGTTGTTCTGGGGTTAATCTATTCGTCAAAAAAAAAACATCCTTTACAAAACATAGATAGATCGCAGGAAAACTATGTATTAGGGTAACCATCACTACCGCGGTGGAACCACATTAATGTGATAGCTACAGAAGCAAAACAAAAGCAAAAAAAACTGTCCACATGGTGTTACAGAACTTTTTGCAGGATCATTAATTCGTAAAGTTTTATTTGAGAAGTAAGTAAATAATGAGTGAAATATATGGCAAATAGTTGAATAGACTTAATATGCGGTGCCGGAACCCAAACACAAAGGAAGGTGCTGTGAAATAGGACATCAATTAACTATATATTTGGATATTTGGTGATTGACATTAAAGATAATACACGGACGTGTTTTCATTGTTTGAGCTTGAGCATTTAAAATTCATTTCATCAATGGCAAGTAGCACAGCTTCCCTTCATTTTGATATATAATTCGTGTATAATTCGGTTTCCGGGTTAGCGAAATATCTCGGAAAGAAATTGTGAAGTGGGAAGTAGACATTGCTTCACACCAGACGGACCCCCTTAATTTGATACATAGATTGTGCGAATCGGTTCAAAGTTTCTAAAAATATAAAGAAGGTTTTAAATTGAGATTTGTCAGCATTTCGAAAACATATATATTAGAAGTTTGTCTTTTCTATTGGAGGTTCAACTGCCAAAATCGATACTTCCAATATATGTAAATGCTTCATGACACTTATCGGGAACTATTTTTGTTTTTTTTTTTAAGAACTTTACACTCAAGTGGGTATGAATACACCTATAATGCTTCCAGCATGTGTTAAGTTTTTTTTTGGAAAATGGGATAAAGGGAGAAAGAAAGATGTTTGAACTTGGTGGTTATTTCGCTCCATAGGTAGCATCCAATATTTAATGGGGAGACTAAATTGTTAGTGGAAGTTGACTGGGACCAGTCAACTACTTATCTTACTTGATATTAGTTAACTAAAAAAACCAATGCCTTTTGGGTGCGGTTGGGATTCAAACATCGAACCTTCCGATTTGGAAGCCAGTTCACTAGCACTTGAGATACTGACACCCGGAAATGGAGGAAGCGCAACACATGTAAACAAAAAGAGACACTTGGAAACATATGTTCAGTCGCTGACCAAAGAAGAGCAAATAGTTGTAGGACACATATCACAGTCTGATCCAAAACATCATGGTTTCTCTGCTCGATGATAGACTCTAAAGACTGCAAAATCAGTAACGAAAGAGCGCCTGTCCACATGTTCTATTTCCACAACAACAAAGACTTGCAAAATCATCTTCTTACGACTTGGAAACACAAAAGAAAAGCTTTTTGGTCTAACTACAACCATGTTTACAAAAAATTTAACGTAAACGGGAAGAAAACCTTATAACCTAAAAATATATCTTATAAACAATTACAAATATACAGACAGGGTCAGGTCTGTTCGCGTACTGTCCAAAACTACGAAAATCTACGAAAAATAGTCGATGATCCACTCGCGTACCTATATTCTTCGTTGAAGGGAGCGAAATGAGAGAGCAATTCATTTCCCCTCTTTTGTCCATTTTAGTCCAAGAAATTTGTTCGGGCAAATTTGTAAAAACTGTCAAACTGTTTTTTTTTTATTTGAAACTGTCATTGGATTTGATTTATTTCGAAATGGAAAATTTTTTTTACTTTGTTTTGCCAAAAATAAGTGAGATTTTAATAAAAGACTTATTAATAATTAAAGTTTAAAATGGAAAATAGTTTTTAGAAAGTGTTTACAGGCAAAATATATTGAAAAACAGACAAATGAAATGAGTGCTCCCGATACACCTTCTTGGAAAGCCACAAACAAGAAAACGATTTACGGAAAATTAGCAGTGGTTCAAAGAACGGCTTCCATAGCCATCACAGGTGCGCTCTGTATCGTCCCTCCGGCAGCATTGGACACTTTTTGCACCTGCCATCGCTTGATTTACAAACCAAAATACTTGCTGGCAACAGTGCGATACGACTCACTAATCTGGGTTGCTTTAAGAGCAGTAGTTTCGGCACGAATCTAACGGAGCTACTGCCAGGCAATCCAAACCTAACGGATGAATTTCCTTCTTTGGTCGACTTCGACACTCCGTAGAGGGAGGGCTGAGAAAAAAATGCAATAATCAAACCAAATGAAATTGCAATTTTCACAGATGGCTCAAAAACAGAGGAAGGAACAGGTTCTGGTATCTTCTCAGAAGAGCCCGAGCTAAGAGTGTCTATAAGACTACCGGACGCAAGCAGTATCTTTCAGTCAGAGGTTCTAGCTGTCCTCAGGGCGGCTGAGCTAATGCAGATGAGATCGGTATCCGAAAGAGATATCGCTATCTGCATCGTGTGCTGAGAATATAGACATATCGGATAGTGCTATTAAATACTACTTATAGCTTTCTTATAGTACTAGCATCACAATCATAAAAAAGTTCACAGCCATATATAAGAATAGGAATAACCAGTGCTTTAGAGAGTACTAGCCTTGTCCTCAGGGGTGTAAATTTCTGAGCGGTCCACAGAGTTCGAAGAACGCCATAAGCCTTCCCCGATATCAAGTTTATATGGTTATTCCATGTGAGTGCTGTGTTGAATACCACACCAAGGTTTTTTGAAGAGTCCACGAATTGAATTGGTGAGCTATCTAGAATGATAGAGGGAAAATATGAGATACGAGGGCGGGTCAATAATTCCGTGCATTTTTGAATTTCTGACCTCTTTACTGAAACAGCAACACTGCTCCTGTCAACAGGCATTTGTCAGTTGACTCCTGTCAAAATTTAAACTTGCTGCGTCAGTTAGTTTGTGTTTGACAGCTATTTTTATCAGACTACTCACTAATTTGAGGAGAAAATGGGAAAAAGTGAATTTCGTGTGCTTATTAAGCATTATTTCTTGCGAAAAAAACCATTACCGAGACCAAGGCTAAGCTTGATAAATACTATGGGGACTCTGCACCATCGATTTCAATGGTAAAAAAGTGGTTTACTGAATTTCGTTGTGGCCGTACAAGCACTGAAGATGCCGAACGTCCTGGACGCCCAGTTGAGGTCTCTACACCCGAAACAATCGAAAAAATTCACGATATGGTGTTGGCCGACCGAAGATTGAAAGTGCGAGAGATTGTGGAAGCCGTAGGGATCTCGCATGGCTCAGTGGTTTCAATTTTGAATGATCACTTGGGCATGAGAAAGCTTTCCGCAAGATGGGTGCCGCGTTTGCTGACAGTCGACCACAAACGCAATCGTGTAACAACTTCACAGGAAGGTTTGGCGTTGTTTAATCGCAATATGGAGGAGTTTTTGCGCCGTTTTGTAACCGTGGACGAAACATGGATCCATCACAACACACCAGAGAACAAACAACAGTCAAAACAGTGGGTTTCTAAAGGTGAATCGGCGCTAAAGAAGGCCAAGGTGGGTTTGTCAGCCAATAAAGTTATGGCGACTATTTTTTGGGATGCACGCGGGATAATCCACATTGACTACCTTCAAAAGGGAAGAACAACTTATTGGACCGATTCAATGACGATTTGAAAAAAAGACGACTTCATTTGGCCAAGAAAAAAGTTCTTTTCCACCAAGACAATGCAAGGGTGCACACATGTGCAGTTGCCATGGCAAAAATCCATGAATTGGGCTATGAATTGCTCCCTCATCCACCCTATTCTCCAGATTTGGCTCCGAACGACTACTTCTTGTTCCCAAACCTGAAGAAATGGCTTGGTGGAAAAAGATTTGACTCCAATGATGAAGCCACCTCGTCATTTTGAGGACCTCGACAAATAATTTTTTTTGGTAGGGATAAAAAAATTGGAGAAGCGTTGGACAAAGTGTATAGAGCTCAACTGAGACTACGTTGAAAAATAAAATTATTTTTTTATCAAAAAATCTGTTTTAATCCAAAAGTCACGGACTTATTGACCCGCCCTCGTATCTTCGGTTGTTTATGAAATAACTAAGCACTTATTTGGATTAAGAACCAAGCAATTTTTCAACAACCAATTCGAAATTCGTTTAAGATCCTCATCCACATCATTGGCGCAACTTTCGTTAAGACCTAGGGGATAACTTCGATAGATTTGAATGTCGTCAGCATAAAAGTGTTTCGACGAATACAAGGTTACGGGAGCTATATCATTAACATAAAGTGAGAATAGATATGTTAAAATAGTGGCGTAATTTATCAATGAGAATGGAATGATGAACCACATCAAAAGCTTTCGAAAAGTCTAAAAAGATCAGGAAGGTAACATAATCTTTATCCAGTTTTTCCCTTATGCGTTCTACCACGCTTATTAAAGCAGTTGTACAGCTGCGTTTGGCACGAAATCCAGATTGAACTGAAACCAGCAAATTATTACGTGTCAGGTACTCATTCAGTTGTTTATGCATAATCCGTTCACGAACTTTAGAACGAAAAGATAGGATTGATATAGATCTGAATTCATCACCTGCCGAGTTTTTAGGAATTGGTATTATTTTAGCCATTTTCCACTGACCGGATGAACTCCATCAAACCCCACTGCATTCGATTTCACAGACAAAGCAAAGGATGCATTTGTATGGACAACGGGACCACCACAAGAAGTTTCACCATGTGCCACTGAGGTTCTAGGTTGGGGAAGCGGTAAAAACTTTCGATTAGTTCATCGCAGTCGATATTGGTTGAACAAGTAAATTTTTACTTATCAATCCCCAATTCCCGGAGAAACTATCAAGGAAAAAAATCACAACGACTGCCAACCTAAGGTGGCCAAGGACACAGGGTATCCAAGGCTCTTTGGCCGCTTTTTGACGGCAAAGGATCTAGGAAGTTAATAAAATCAAAAAGGGATAAGCTTATGACAGTAATAGGAATCCTGCAGAAACATGCAGGATTCAAATTGTCAGGTACAGATATTTGCAGATTCTGCCGTGATCTGCAAGCTGAGGGGACATAACACACATACTGTGTGAATGCGAAGTAATATCGCGTAGTCGAAGAAAATTTTTAGGGAAATACTTTTTCGAAAACCTAGAGAAAATAGACGGCATGAATTTCAAATGCCTTCTTGGCTTTGCAGAGCGATTGTTTAGGTTTTTGCCATTTGAAGACAAATTCAACTGGTTCCACAGGTATCGCGATGGGCCCGTTTTGGGTGCCTTTTGTCTGTGTGATCTCATATCCATTATACCCCTGTTTAACCTAACCTAGCAGCTGACAGATGTCAACCATAGTAGTTCGGTAGGTGCATCCAGTGCATTCAAAGACTGGAGATACAGGGAAATCAATTGCAAGCGCTAAAACTGTGGGGGTAATTTAAAGAAGTGGTTTTAATTGTATAGCTGCCTGCCAAGATAATAGTAATATTAAGAATAATCAATCGAATGTAGTTAAATATAGAATACTTTCATATAAAATATCAGGTATAGAAAATATGTCCTTTTCCAAGGAGCTTTATAATTCTATTAATCAATTTGAGAATATATTTGTATTTGAAACATTTATAACTGGAGATGAATTTAGCTTTTTAGAGAAAAGATTTTTAAATTACAACTTCAAATTCACATTTGTTCACAGTCAGAATCTGCAGGAAGAGTGTCCGTAGATTTTGGGCAGTTAGGAGATATCATCACGACGGGATACCATGCAGACTTAAATTGCACAAGAAGAAGTTCTTTTAACGACAAACCATGGTTCGACGAAGAATGCAGTTCGGCAAGAAAAATCTTTTTCGAATGACGAACTAGGGCTTCTTTAGGAGATATTATGTCCAAACGCAAATGGAAAATTTTATTATTAGTGAGACTTTAAGGCCTTCTTCTTCTTCAACACTCTAGCCTGCTTTTGAATCCCATCAACGCACATTTCACTATGGATAGTCAGTCTTTGTCAGCGAAGAACTGCACACCCCAACTACTGTGGCAGAAATAGATGCAGCATTTAAGAGACTGAAAGATGGAAAACCAGTATCTGGAACGGAACAAATACGGAACATCTAAGCTGATCAAGATTATTTAATAATCTCTTGGAACACAGCGCGATGCTGCAAGAGTTTAAGGACGCGTTGATTTTCCGGTGTTCAAGAAAACCTGCTGCTACTATCCATCTGACTACAGAGGCATATCATTTCTGAATGCATCTTCTAAAGTATTTACAAGTATCCTTTAACAAAGACTAACTTCAGGGATAAACCCAAATGTTATACTTATTGAATTACAAGCTCGCTGTCGATCAAATATTCGTTCTCAAAAGCATTGCGGAAGCATATGTAGGGGAACGTAAAAAGATGTATTTTTTGTGCAGCTTTTGACTCGATTGACAGAAGGGCTTTGATCCACTTTAAGGCCATTGTTATTTGCAGTATTTATAGATGACATTGTCAACTCACTTCCGTGAGGCGTAGAGTTTGCAAGGTTAGTTATAAAGGCGCTAATTTTTGCAGACGATATTTTTATGATCTCGAATACAACGGAATTATTCCAGTGTGGTAGACCGCTTGTACGAATTTTGTAAAGTGTGCAACCCAGAAAAATTGAAGGTGTTGGTTTTGAAAAAGTTTGGTGGAAGGAGAAATGGTTTCTGAATGGAAAACAGATCGAAATAGTAAGAGTACAACTACAAAAGGCCAAAACCGCGATAAAGACAACGTGGAGAAAATGTTTTACCAACAAATACATATCAGTAAGTTTCGTGTTTTTGAAGTGGTCGCCGAGTCAACATTGTTGTTGTACGCAGCCCAGGTATGGGCAGCTTAGGAAATAGAAAAAACTATCGAGGTTTTACATCAAAAGGACATTTCGTAATAAATAAACCGCTAATTATGTGATGGTGCTTGAGACTGGACTTTCGAAATCGGAGATATTACCGAGAAGACTGGCATGCGAAGCACTACGGTGCAATACTAGTTGGTACAGCAAATAGAGAGTACCAATTGTCTTATGAGTGCTTATTATCATTCTTTTATCGATTTTAGTTTTTTTGTGAAGAGTGTAAAAATTAAGTTAGCAATAAAATCAAATTAAATTTAATCTAATCTAAAATCGAATGCATTTGGTTAGATAATTTTGTTCAGTATCAAATAAAGAAGTCGTAATCGCAACCGAGTTGGAATTGTACGAATACTATCAAATTTTCCGATCATTATGTGAGTAATTGATATGACATACAGGTGTGTATCATATGACATAGTATGACATGGATTCTATTTCTTAAAAACACTAACAGATAACACATGACACATGGAGTATAAAGATTAATTTCGATTTTCTGGTATCTCATAATATTTCTGTGATTGACTATTTGGGAAAAGTAATACTTTCGAATTTTTTTGAACTCTTCAACGAATACCAACATTGAATAATACAAAAAAAAAGAGGTTTTACAAGCGCACTAGGAAAGCATTCCTAGTAATTGATCTCAATTCATATAAATTCTGTTTCAATTATAAATAAAAGTACTTACCAGCAAAATTGTTGGAATGTATGCGATTCTCAATGAACTGGCCGAGACCGTTTTCATGTACGTAAATGCCACCAGTCTGTCCATGATGAATTTCACATTTTACCACTGTAGGATTAGCGCCAGCTTTTACCTCGAACCCAGCTATTCTGTTGTTATGTATGTCATTCTTCTCGAAATAGCCCTAAAAATAAAATCACTAAAGAAACATTCTGCATTTATTATTTTTAATCAATCATACCATTCCATTTTCAAATGTAAAAATTCCAACATCTCGCCCATGGTGGATGTGATTCTCACGCATTATAGGGCTGGCGAAATTCTTTACCCAAATTCCGGCAAGAGCATTGCGGCTTATTTCATTGTGCTCATAAGTTCCTTGTGCATAATCTGTCACATAGAGTCCAACATTTTCACAATCACTAATATCGCAGTTTCGTATTGCTGGATTAGCATGTAGCCCACCAACACAGACGGCTGCCCCAACCACTGATGAACTGCGTATGATGCAATTATCTACAGTAGGACTGCAGTTTTCGCCAATGTCTAAGCAATAGTGCTTGTGATGAGACACTGTCGATGTAACATCTGGCGAAAATTTCAACGTTATGTATCCCACATATGCGTATTTTGCTCCTTCAACAAACATAACCGTTGACCCTGCCTCTCGTTCTAATATCACCGATTCTGCCACATTTCCCGGTGCAGCTCCAATCAGTGCAATATCTGAATCGATGAACAGATATTCACCCTTATAGTGGCCACCGTGAAGAAAAATCAAACTACCAACATTCTCAGGACTGCTATTGTCATCGGCTCCATATAAACTCGCTGCATTTAGCTGTGAACTTAGACCAGAAATACTGTTTGGCATGCCAATATTAACGGCGGCATTTAAAGCGGGACTATGAGAGGAACTATTTGAGATTTTATCCTCGGGGTAATCCAAAGCAGCTTGAATTGTATTGAAATGAACTATGTTACGACCTTTGAACTTCTTCTCCTGGTAACCGGGACGTACATGGATACCACGATATAGCTGCCGAAAACTCTCCTTCCATGGATTTGCATAATCTGAATCTTCTGGCTTAACAAATACGTATTTGCATATTTCTGGATTAAACAGTGGCAAATCATATTCATATACTGATTGATAAAGACGCTTCCAAAGTTCAGTATCATTGGCAATTGTATTGAAACGCTTGCAGACCAAAGATAACCGACAAAGGTCCTGTTCTAATAAATAGGAAAATATAGTCAGAAGCACCTCATCGGGCATTTCATATTGCAAATAATGAGCGGCAGATGGCCCACTAGTGTCTGTGCTGGTAGCTGTATATATTCGTTTGGACCGTTTTCGCGCTGGAAGCATATAACAGCTGTCTTCACAATGTAAAGAGGCGGACGTGGACGTCGATGGAGTTATGGCGTGATAATGAGTGGTAAAATTGCCGGCACAAGACACAACGGTTGACGAAGGTCCAGCTGTCGGCACCGTGGCAGCTGAGCATGAAGCTGTTGCACTACCAGCTGCACTACTCGTACTAGCAACACACCATTGCTCATGGCTTGAAGGGGGTAGTTTGCGGCGAAGATCGTAGGGCGACTGATGACAACAACCGAGTGACGAGCAACTACTAACTGTTGCTGCTGCAGCCGCCACTGCAGTTGCGTTGGCTGACGTCGAGGGCAAGATAAATCCTGATGTGGATGCTACAAAAGATAAAGAATAACCCTTAATGCCTTTTTTCCTGGCATTTCTTATTATCAATTACTTACCTGAATTTACCGATGTGCTACTACTTGTGCTGGTCATGGAATTTGTGCTATCTGCAAATGAACACATTAATTAATACAATTCAAAGTTTTTTTTGTTTGCACATTTTCTGTCAATTTACTTATGCAATTAAGCGCTGAAGAACTAGTGCTGGTGGCGAGTATACCGCTGCCTCCTCCTGAGCCACTACTACCGCTACCACCACTGGTAGACGATGCAATCAATGAGGAAGATGTGGACGCGGCGGATGTTGAGGATGTGGATGACGAAGATGTTGAAGGTGAAGACGATGATGATGAAGATGACGTTGATGGCCCATTTGAATTGCCTGTACTTGAATTGAATGCATTTGGTGAACTTATAGAACTAGAAGATGTACTTGCTCCGCCAGTCGCGGCGGCTACACTTGGTCCACCAGCTCCAGAAGGTGCTGCTCCAATTGTTGGCATACTATGTAGAATTGGTTCAAGAACATTATCTGTCAAAAATAAAAAAAAAAATTAACAATTTAATTAATTGTCCTATCTTTAGAAAATTTTAAAAATAAACAAATCATCAAACGGAAAAAATTTAACCAGTAAACCAAAGAAAACAAAGAAAGAATAAACAAAGGATCGGACAACAACGAACCGTTCGTCCTACTAATCTTCTTGTAAAATATAGTTTTAGCGAAATTCTAAATAAACAAAGCAAAGGGCCAAATCATCCATACAACTTCTGCTTGCTGACTCAAAATTTCTAACAAGATATACGATAAAAAAAAAATGTATCCATGTTTTTTGTTTTAAGTTCTAGTGATACAATATATTAACACACTTGTTGCAAAATTGACAAGAAGGCAGAAAACCAACCCCCATAAGCTGGTTGGCTTTACATTCCAATTGTTATTTTTCTTGTCAGTCATAAAACGTGCTGCTCGAAGATGACAAGTAACAAGTAAACACTATACCATTAAAAAAAATGTAACGATACACGCTTCTACAACGCCTCTACGCGCATGCGGCATTCGCGACATAGGACTAACTGGGCATACTGCAGCTGAACTCGAAGTATGACCTGAACCCAAGTTTGTTGATTCCAGGCTAATCTCCGAAATTAGACATATCGGAAGCAACACTCTCACTCTATAAGGCTCAATTGACGTAAGAACGTAAGCTTACCGACCATCACCAGCGTTATAACTTTGTCAATTTTATATTGGATCAAGAATTTAACTGAAAATCCTTGATGAAGCACATACTCATCTTTAAAGCATTTTTAATAAGCTGGATTGACAAGAATGAGGCTTTCAAAATCCAAGAATGTCGTGACGCATCTCCATCTATAACAGGATGGTGCGACTTTTGGGCATTTTTTGTTTTCGAAAACGAATTGGATGTATCGGTTAGAAATTCAAAAAGAATGCGTTGCGCTATCAAACATGATCAGTGAATTTTGATGCAGGATCTTAAAGATATGGAGGTGGGCGATTATTATTTTAAACAACAACATCGTCCTACGTGTCAAACAACTGGCGAAACCATTGCTCTTTTGCGAGATCATGGGATTCAACACTTTACGATTTCTTTCTTAGGGTCATATTAAAGAAAAGATTTATGACAACTCTCTTCCGTTTCACTGAAACACTCAATGGTGCCAATAACGAAAATTAAATTGTAAAATCCATATGAATAAATAATCAGCATTTGGGGCCTGCGTGGCGATTGATAGGGAAACTACCGACTGTTCAAAACATGGATTGGACCAGTAGCGCAACAATCAAGTTCGTAATATAGTGCTTGTTTTACCTCCTCAAAGTGGTCCCCAGGCAACTAGGTATATAAATCCTTATACAGGTAGGCCAAAATTGCAAGTGCGAGATTGTCTAGGGTCTTATGCCTAGACTAGGTAACCTGGGCCAGCAATCCGCGTTACCGAAACCAGCCCGCTACGGAAACCGACTTAATGCCTGTGATAAGGACTGATAACAAGTTAACGACTTTTGGCTATCGTACCCGGACTAAGATTGGTTTCTGGAATGTGAAGACGCTCCTTGACTCTCAGAGTGAAGGACCTCAGAACGCCAGATTCCTTCAATTAGAGCATGAGTTAATGCGATATAAGCTAGACATATTGGGAGTAAGCGAGGTAAGATGGTTAGATGCGGGTGAGTACCAATCCCCTACGCGTAAGACTGTATTGCCCTACTCCGGAAGACCAACCAGAAGACCCCGTGGATATGGAGTTGGACTGTTGTTACACAGCACGCAGAGATCTAGTCTCCTGGCAGCCGCGCGGTGATAGGATTTTAACGGTCAGATTCCGTATGAGAGTACGTCGCAACACCATTATATAGTGTTGCGCCCCCACGGAGGGTTCGTCTGCGGAAGAAAAGGAGACCTTCTACTACCAGTTGGGAGGTGTTTACAATGCAACACCCAACGGCGATATTGTCATTGTGATGGGGGACCTTAATGCCAAGGTAGGCAACGACAACGAAGGGCTCTCAAACATGTTATGGGACGGCGCGGATTAGGCTATCGCAATGAAAACGGCGAAAGATTTGTAGACTTTTGCAAGGCAGATCGTCTTGTCATAGGTGACACCATAAAATCAGTTGGATGACAGGCAAGCAACCTCCAACCAAATCGACCATTTTGCCATCAGTTGCCGTTTTAGAAGTTGTCTTCTAGACGTCCGAAACAGACGAGGAGCGGCCATATGGTTGGTACGAGATCACCATCTTATGATAGCTAAGGGACCATCTCTCACGAGGAGTAGAAACAATCAGCAGCTCAGTGCCCGCCACCATCCAAGACCATTTGTGTGCTGTGAAAACTGTTTTCACATCAGGTGCTGAAAGGATTATCGGTCGATCGCAACGAAGCCATAGGGCGTGGGCTTTCCGAGGATACCTGGAGAAGGATCAACGAACGAAAACAACTAAGAGCTCGAATCGTAGCAGCTCCAGCAGCAGGGAGAATCGAGCTAGAGTCCCTAGCATCGGTTCCCACCAGATCCACCATATGGGCATAGTACCCCAGCGTAAGATCCCGGACTGTATCCTTTTAAAACAAAATAAAATTAAATATTTTTCGGTTTCTTAATTTACATAAATTAAAAGCAAAAAAGCTAAAAATTAAGTTCCTTAGATGGTGTCTTTTATAAATTTACATATATTGTGTACTTGTCAATGTGCATCTTAATGTTTTTATGTTATCGTTACGTTATACGGCTGGACATCAGAAACTTGCACAACGCTACTTGTCATGTATTCTCGTAATCTTCATTCTAAATATAAATGCCATTACATTGTATGTCAATCTTTGTTTAAACATTTTAAACATTCAACCATATGCATACTTGTAGTATAAATGCTAAGCTTTAGAATTGTTCGCATCGCCTTGTTTTGTAGTTTCTGGAGTCGACCCTGGTTCCACATGTACGAAATTGTTGTGCAGTAATTGAAATGGGGCAATACTGAAATGAATATCCATGATATGAATATCATATCACGTAATACGGCTTTCGTAAGGTCAACTGGCATGTCTCACGGAAAAGAGAACAAAACGTCGTACATCAATCTGGCGAATGCAAGATAGTTGCAATTGATATTTATATTATATTTTGACAGAGTTTGGCATTAGGCTTTTTTGTCAAAGATTTGGGATCGACGACTCTCTTCTTCAATGGATTAGAAACTAACTTTCGGAACGTTCAATTCCATTTGTCTTAGATGGATTCAAGTTTCAAATGCTGGTGTGCCCCAGGGCTTCATTCTGTCTCCGACTCTCTTTTTAATTTTGATCACTAATCTCTTGTCTTTCACTTCTAATTCAAAATATTCCTTTGCATATTCGTTCCCGGACTCACGTCCCTGCTCTTCGGCTCTAGAATAGGAACGACAGCGTATGTTAAGCTCATTAAATTCAGATATTAACAGCATAACCAATGCTTCCAAAAAACAATTCTGTCGTTAAAGCGAAATTTATCATGGATAGAACCATTATCCATAAATGGCACTTGCATCGTTGAAACCAAACAACTTTCCATTCTCGGTGTGTGTGTCAATGACAACTTACGTTGGAATGATCGCTTATTCGATGTCGCCAAAAATGCTACGAAATGTCTAGGTTTCTTCAAACGATGTAAGAAATACTTTCCCTCCTCTGATCTGGGGGCAATAACACAACGCGAGAAGGCGGCAAGACTAAATTCACTTATCGAACTATGCTTGTCCGACAAGTACAAATCAATTCTGTAACACATCGCATACTGCTACACTTGTCCGAAATAATAATTTCCCTCGACTTGTTCACATTCCTCGACAAGTGTTCGATAAGTAAGAACGGCAATCGCGGCAGAAAAAAAGATTGAAATTGTAATAAAAATTAAGAGATCCTTTTTGGTGTGTTTAGTGATGTTCTGCCAAAAGAAGCAAAATGGGAGCTTGGCAGCGGTAAACACTGTTGCTAAGGAAAATGCTAGGAAAAAGAGAGCTTTGTATGAATTTAATACGTTAGTTCTTTCGGATGCGCCATATTGCTTATATTTATATTAACATTACATCATTTTAGAAGAAGAAAATCTTCCAATAAAGAATCTTTGCTTGGTTTTATAAAAAGGAAATTAATGATCGAAAACCTTGAGATTTTAAATTATAGAGGAAAGTTGGAGATTGCTCTATTAGAAAATAAGCCCGGTTATCCTCCTTCATCTTTCACGAAAAGTTTAAGAGAGTCCATTAGCAGGCATGGCGTCAGCATCAAAGAAAGGTCTATAAGTGCTGAAAGTGGGCAAAGCCACGAAGAAGTTTTAGATATAAGCAAATATTTATTAATACCTTTTTTTGTATTTTTTTACCAAATTAATCTTTTGTTCTTAATATTTCCATCAAAAATTAAATAAACTTCTAAACTTAAATGTTTTTATTATTAGTCTGCGTTAAAAAAGTTAACAAGTTAACAACGAACTTAATAGTTACATGCTAGGGTACCCACTTGAAGACTTAAATATTTGTGCGAACAAATTTGAGGATGAAATAAAATGTGCATTATCGTCACTGACGAAAACCATCGCACTAAGCAAGAAGTGTGCGGAGTGGTAACCCTTTCGCTCCCAATTTTTTATTTCTGTATTATTCGATTTTTTATGTAATCGTTGTTAACTGTAATAGATTAAATGTTTTTTTTTATAGGTTTGAATTAAATTCAAGGCCGGTTTTTGAAATTTTAGGCTGGGACGTATTGTCCCATTGGTATTTTTGAGTGGAATGTATTCGTCCCAATGGGACTCAAGAAACAAAATGTCATTTCTTCTAGTTTTATTAAAAAAAAAATATATATATTATTATAAAAACAATAAATAAATTAGAAAAGAAAACAGGTACCATATTAATACGGGAAATGTATTATTTATGGTAAATAGTAAAAATTATTAAGCACAAAACGACCTTACAGTTTTAGTACGTTTTTCAATCTGATTTGCGGAGCATTGAACACAACGACGTCTTTGTGTTATAACTTCTGGCATATTTACCATATGTTTTAGTTTCTTAGATGGACGACCAGAACTACGTCTTCTCTTGAGGGTTCCTGATTTCTCCTTTCGGATACCTATCATCTGCTCAGAAAAAGGATGCAGTCTTCGATCCAAATCATAAGTTGACATTTTTTGATCAACCAGATCCACTCCTACCATTATTTCGTTATAGCTTTTAATTGCAACTGGTACAGGAACGTCAATTTTCTTACCGTCTTTCATTTTGCGTAGACCTTTAGATTGTAGCTGGGTGGCAGTTTGATAATACTATTAATTCCTTTGAATCGAAACACTTTGCCGCTAATATTCCATCATTGCTAATTCTGAAGTCCACCTCGTATTTTTTCAGTACGCTGTCAAAGATGGGAAGGTTTTTCCTCGATTTTATAACGGTTCCAACTGCAGCATAGTCAAGTTTTTGCAATAACAAAGTGCTGGTGACAAAACGATCCATTGCAATCATTACATCAGGCTCCCGAATAGTACTGCACACTTTTTGTAATAGTACTGTACTTTTTTATAACTCTCTCCCCAAGAGTTCCTTCTATGAATTCTTCCACCTTTCCAGCATGTATACAAATTTTAATCCCCCGATTTATTGGTTTTAACGGTTGATACTGTTTCAAAGATGACCTGCCTTTGAATTTCGTCATGCTTTCATCTATAGACTGGAAAGGTGATTCTGTTCTATGAGCTGGAAAGGTGGCCTTTACACAATTTACTAACTCTTCAATGTATTGTAGTATGGCTTAGAACAATCGGTTGGTTTTGATGGATAGTTTACATATATGTAACATTGCCATCAAAAGCTGGAATCGGTTGGTTCATGCTCCAATAATCTTGCATTTTTGGTAATCTATTATAGCTCATGACAAGACAAATACCAAGAAAAGCAAGAATTTCATACTGATCAGTTCTTGGGAACTTCTTTCCTGATTGCTTTTGCAGAATTTCAATTCTTTATTCGTACATTCTGCTATTAATATGAGCAAGCTTTTAGGAAACAGTTTATGGAAAACATCTATCTCAGATCTTATTCTCTTGTCTGATTGGAATATATTGAACTTACTTTCATCTGAGAAAACCGCACTGTTCCAGAAATCTGTAGCCCTGTCTTTGTAAGATTTTGCAAATTCTAACCTCTTCTTTTTATTTGCTTTACTTATTAGGGGTTTTTTCCTAGCCACTCTGGACTTGTAACCGGCACGATGCAGCGTCCTACGCACGGTTTTCGCATGGATTTCTTCACCTATTTCTTCTCTTATTTCCGCAGCTATCCCAGATGATGTAATTTTTGGATTTTTTTTTATTTTTCTTACCAATAAGCTTTCTTCTCTTGCAGTCGGTTTTCGTGGATGTCCACTATGAGGCCGGCTTGTAAGATTCGATGATTCCACAAAACGTTTTATGATGCTGCAGATCGTGTATCGGCTTCTTTTAATGATCTTGCCAATTTCTGCGTAGGATTTGTTTTGTTTACGCAGCCCCAAAATCACTTTTCACTCAGCTTCTGTTATTTCCTTTTGCTTTCGACCCATTGCGAATGCTTAATGACGCGTGTCTGTGTTCCACTTATAGAAACCAACGAAACATTGAATTTATAACGGTATCCTTCCAATCAACACCAAACCCACGACATTTGGTGTCGCCATAAAAAAAAAACCTAATATAAGCATTAAAAGATGCAACTGTGTGAATAATTTTCTCCATGCTATAGAGAAGAGTTATTCACATACATACACAATTTGTCTTGACTTATTCAAAAAGGTAAAAAAAAAAACAGATTTCTAATGAATAAACAAAATAACAATAAATTACAAAAGCAAATAAAAAAATAATAATGATTTAGTTTTGCTTTATTGGCGATTTTAGTATGGCATATGCTGATGTGTGAATAATTATATTAATTTTGTGAACTTATAGAGATAATTAAATCAATAAATAAAAAATGTGATTGATATCGGTTAAATCCCAGTATAATATTGGACTATAAAGATGAAATTTTACCTCTTCTACTTAAAATAATTAATTTATCTCTCCGAAATGGAGCATTCGTTGAAAGTTGAAAGACTGCGAACATCATATACCGGTTGAAAAAATAAGTAATGCGAGGATACCAGAGGAATGGAGACCTATAAATATGTTACCTATCTACAAAAAGATATTCGAGACAATAGTTTGTAGGCAATTAATGTGCTTTGTGGAAGAAATGAAAATTTTGTGTATGGAACAATCCGGATTTAGGCGGGGACACTCGTGTGAAGTATCTATTAGTTGGGTAATTAATGAATGGAAAAAAGAAAACGAGAAGGGAAATTTTATAATGCCAGTGTTTTTGGACTTAAAGCGAGCATTCGAAACAATAGATCGGGATATATTAGCTCGTAAGCTCTATAAATATGGTATTAGTGAAAAAGAATTGGAGTGGCTTAAAAGTTATTTACATGGAAGAGCTCAGCAAGTGCGTATTAAAGAAGCATGTTCAAGCCAAAGCAGATACCCGTTGGTGTACCCTAAGGATCGGTCCTTGGCGTTTTACTCTTTCTATTGCACATAAACGACGTTGGAGTTTCCTTTCTTCATTCAAAAGTATGCCTTTTTGCAGATGATACTCTTATATACCTCAGTGGAAAGGTTATATGAATGTTAGTGAAAATATTTTTTAGAATGAAATGGACATAATGAATTATTGGCTGTGTAAGAATAAACTTAAGATTAATGTCCAAAAGACAAAGTGTATGTGTGTTAACAGGAACAACTTTAATGTAAACATTATAAGAACGCATTGAATGCGTTCAAGAAGTTAAATACTTGGGTGTATATATTGACAATAAACTTAAGTTTGATTCCCCCCATTTAGAAAAGCTCTGTGCGAAAATATCAAAAAAGATAGGCTTCCTTTGGAGAATTAGGAAAAATATATCAACGAATTGCGCTCAAACTATATATAATACTATTGTTCTTCCACATTTTAACTATTGTTCAAAACAAACATCAAATACTGCAAAACAAAGCTATGAGAGTCATTTTAAAATATGACCAACAAACTTCCATGTTAGGCATGCTACAATCTTTCCAATGGCTAAGTGTTTCGCAACGATTAAAATTCAATGCCATAGTCATGATTTTTAAAATAAAACAAAACATGTATCCTGAGTATCTGCAGAACAATGTGATTTATATAACGAACGACAGGTATAATCTACGGCTACTCCTACACAGAAGAGCAGCTACCCAAAACAATTTACCTTTATATAGGTCTTCAATTATTCAACCGACTCAACAACTGGAATTAAGAATTTATTAAACCTAAATGTTTTTAAAATTTGAGTAAAGTTCTAATTAAAAAATAACCTTTTTTGAATTATTGTAATTTAATTAGTATTACGAGTTGTTTAAGAACTAATAAAAAACCTCTAACAAAAAAAAAATCACATTATATGTTATCGTTAAGATTACACACTGTTACGAGTACACAGCATTTAAATATGTTGGCAGTATACACTGGACTGACACGAAAGCGGTTTAAACAAGGAAATTTTTTACTTTAGCAATCCAAATGCACATTCTCCGAAACGTCGGGTGCGCTTGTGAGCACTGTTGTATTGAAGGACTGACATTTCATCAGAGCTTGTCATATCTGGGGTCATAACCCGTTTTCAACGGATATGCACTATCTCTAAGAATAGCAGCGTTTTCAAAAAGCCTCCATCCTGTTTCTATCTTGTAATATCGAGTTCTATTACGCAACACCCTCGAATCATGTACACTACCTGGCCAGTTTGTACTTATATAGTAAAACTATAAGTCGAGCCAATAAACTGCCATACAATGCAATAAGTGCTGACCATACCGAACAACGAAAGCTCTTTCATTAATAGAATAGGCATCAATATTAATTAGTATGCCATCAACTGCACGACAAGCTTCCGGCATCCTTTCACACCTTTTTCAAAAAATTTCTGTATAATAGCATGTACATCTTTTGGCCAACACACTTGGTTGTTAAATTAAATTTCATTTACTGCTTGAGTAACCTATCGAATGCAGCGACATACTGCCATTTTGCTAACACCGTGTACATCACCTAGAATAAGGTATTGTGAACCTGAACCAAACCAATGCAGAGCAATCAAAAGTTGTTGGTAAACCTTCAATGAAGAACGTTTATTTGTAGTGCACTGTAGTTTACTGGTTAGTCTTTTAGCAAGAAGGTGTGTATTTGATTTTGATAAGCGAAATTTTTCAGTAAACAGATGATCACTGACATCAAAATTGATTCTCGATTTAAAAACGTTCAACCTCTAACGAAGTTTACTATTATCAGTATCACTATCACTATCAAAATCAGTAACAAAAAAGCACATTTTGAATTAAAGATTATTTATTTCAACTGACTGCATGAAAAGAGCACTTGTCAGCCATCGCCAACATTCAAATCACCTCAATGAACCGCAACTCTACCTAGTCCTGCCATAAGGTCTGTTACAAACTTAGAACGCTAAAAAAAAAACAGTAGACATATTGTATTCAAAATTGTTTCATTTATAAGGCCACAATATTGATTATAAAAAAAATTGGATTCACTTGAAATGAGAAGCCTTTTGCTTTAACATAAGCTTCCAAACGGTGTGGCCATTGGGCTATAGCGGCACGTACGGCTTCCATGGACATAGTGGACGCTGCTCTGCTGTTTTGAAACAACCTTTTTCGCTTCCTTAAATGAAGTGGCATAAATTTTGTCATTTTGTTTGTCGAAAACTTCTCATCCGTAAAAAGATTGTTTTCAAGCCCATTGTCCGCGTGCCACCGCAAAAGTCGCTTGCATCTTTCCAGTCTAATCTTTTTTAGTTGAGAAGTTAGAAGACCGACGATAGGCTTTCATATGCAGATCATCCGGAATCAGTACGACGCGCGGGTTACCACTTCTTGTCCTGTCCTCTACTCCAGACAATTCGGCGAAGCGAGCAATAGCCCGATAAACGAATATTCTCGATATTCCGAGATTATCTTGACTCGATTCTCTTTAACGCCCCACTCCATGTTAAATAGTTTGCAAACTGAAACCAAACTGATTAGTATTCTTCACTGATCAGTGCATGTGTTCTGAAAAAAGGTTAACGCAAGACGTTTTGAACGATAAGCGCTGGAAATTGTGTAACAGAACTTGTGGCACTACTAGGTACAAGTGTTTCGTGACACTTGTCGTGTTCTGTTACAGAAAGAAAGAAATTAAACAATTTCCCACTTGTCATCTTTCATCGTGACAATTGTCCAAGTGTTCACAGACTTGTCGTTTTGTGTTATAGAATTTTGTATAAGTTGTCGAACTTCACTTGTCCTACAAGTACTTGTCGGGTTGTGTTATAGGCCCCAGGTCAGTATTGCGCCACCAGTTAAGAAACAGCGAACTAAATAGAAATTGCAATGATCCCAACGTAATCGGATTAAATAAAAACTAATGAAAATCACAAGCACGATGTTATTCACAAAAATTGCTAAAAGAAACACCAATAAATGGTATAGCAATAGTCTAATGCAAAGTTGAATGCAAAACGGGAATGACTGAAGAATTCGAAGCTAAAGTTTTCAAAGTCGGCGCAGTATTTAAAATCTGTTGTTTTTAGTGTAAGGTAGGGCAAAATTTTCTATTGAGCTACACATTAAATAGTCCGGAACACTGTCCTATAGCTACCATATGCAAGCAATGACGTACGTTACAATCCCTCAGACAACTCTTAAAAATTACAGACTCTAGTTTTTCTGAACTCGCAAATCAAACTTCTGCCATCTATTTAAAAGAACTCTCAGTGGTGGAATTCGGAAAAACGATTTGATAAATCGAATGCAAAAAGAACAGCAAACACTTGGATGTGATCCAAAAAGGAGGGGAATGTAAAACGGTATTAATGCGTCAAAATTTAGCAACAAGCGGCGGAATGCTAATGCAGACATGTAAGAGAAATACATATGTATATATGTATATATGTAGCATTTTATAAAATTATACGGTTTATATGTTTGATTTACTAGTTTTTCGTTAGATGTGCTCTATTTTTCCAAAAGTGATTCTCTGAACCCACGCATAACATTTTTTGACAAATGTAACGTTTGTGTTTCAGATTGTCTATCATTTAATCATGGATAGGTACACACTTCGACAAGATTTATTATAAAAATCTTCCACATTGTTATCAAAATTCGGAGTCACTTACGACTATGTTATGGTTTTCATACCGGAGGAGTCATTGGGGCGTACCTCTTCGAAATGATACCGGCGAGTCGATTTCAGTATTTTTTTATTGTGCATGCACTGCACAGCGCATGCTTCCAATCGACTATCGACTTATTGAAAAAGAAGTTCTAATATTTTTAAAATCGTATCACTAGAACTGCATTAAGTGTCTGGTTTTACCAGCAAGTCTGAAACTTAAGACAACGAAGACGAACAGTTGTGGTAAAATTACTGGAAAATTGCGAAAAACTCATGGAAAATTGGGTCAAGCGCATCCACTCCTGAATGAAGTCATATTTCCTAACTAATATTTTAGCATCAGTGCGCGACTAATGATAAACTCTGTATATGTATACATATTTCAACATAAATTTAAGTGATTTTTAGCTACGGAACCGTAACTTCATCATTTCAAACAATAGGTACTTAATATAAACCAATAAAATATAGGTGAATTGGAAACACAGTGGTTGAGTGCTGAAGAAATAGGGTTGGCACTGAGAAGTGTCAACCTGGCGATACCCAGTGTTGTAACTGTTTCTACACATCAATTGTGCTTATTTTACCTACAAGTGGTAACCACCTGGTACTGGCCGTTTTCCATCCGGACTCGACTTACCAAAACTTATAAGCGCGAGTGCTTACGAGCAGACAAAAATAGCAGCACTATAAATGGGACAGTGGATGAACTCCTCAGATGGTAGTAGCAGTAGTAGTAGAGTTACACAATTCATCCCAGATGGGACTCATCAAGGTTGTGTAGCCTGTCTGGTCCACAGTCGGACATAGACCGGTTCTAAATTTTTCCACGTTCTTCTACCCTGGGCTATTTGGATCCAATTTTCTGGAACCGCTCTTTTGATATCGTCAATCCATCGTGTTGGTAGCCTTCTTCTGTTTCTGACGTCTTCTCTTTGTCTCCGTTCTATAAGTCTTTTTGTCCACCTGTTGTCTGCTGTCTTCGCCACGTGTCCTGCCCACCTCCACTTCGCCTTTATAATATGCCCGATTATATCAATGACTCCAGTTCTACTTCGAATTTCTTCATTTGGAATGCGATCCCTTAGGTTATTTCGAGCTTGTTTATAGACCATCTTGTAAGAGTTAAGGTCTCAACTCCATAGGTTATAACTGGCAGTATACCTTGGTCGAATACTTTTCTCTTTAGGCGCATAGGAATTTCGCTTTTCAGGATACTTCACACCTTGCCGAAGGCAGCGCGGCCTGGTCCAATACGTTGTTGGATTTCATGGGGGTGGTTGTCTCTTGGTATGCTAACTTCGTATCCCAGATATACGGTTGTGGCCAAAACTAAAACAACTAAAATTGCAAGTCCGTGTTTTGCGATACATTTCATATAAATGTAGTCCAAAAAAAAAAAAAACATTCCCAATAGCTTGGAGTATTGTTGATTAATTTATAAAATCAATGAGCAGCAATTTTGCGGCATTAAAAAAAAAATACAGACATCCAATTGAATTCACTTTACTTTTCAGCTGGCCAAAAGCAACTCAATTTGCTCCGTAATAGAAAACCGTTACTTTGACCAAACTACTCATGTCTGAATTGTCAGCATTAAAGGAAAGATAATTGACTCATTCGCGTGTATTAGTCTGCTGCAGAAAGATCAAACGATCTTGTTCCCTAAATTTTATCTAAAGTGGCCAGAAATAAATATTCCAATGAGATTAAAGAAAAAAATTATTCGCGAATACACAGTGTGTTTGACAAAAGCGTGTGGTTTAAAAGAAAACAACCGCTTGACTTAGGGAAACAAAATTATTTATTTTAAAGCTTTTAATATTTCCCTTACTCCGCAATGTACTTAATATGTTGTCCAGTCTGCTCCATTCCCAATTATCGCCTCGCACCTTTGTCGACAACTTAGAGCCAATTTTTTTGCGTAGTCCTGCGGAAATTGTCACCAAATTCTTTTTAAAGCAGTTTAAGAAGGTGTTTTATTGTCCTTACATTTTTTTTCTTTAATCTTTTGTTTCATAAGTCTCCAGACATTTTCATTCGGATTGGCATCTGGAGACTGAGATGGCCAATCCAACACATTGACGTCATTTCTTTGAAGCCCTGACAGATACGACTACGATCGTTGTCCTCTTGTAGGAGCCTATCCACGTCCGAACAGCACTTCTTTCTTGCACAGTTGGATCATTCTTTGAGCATTGAGATACACGGTAATGGTCACCAATTTTCCGAAACCCGCCGCACAGAAGTACAGAAACAGCCATAAACATGAACTTTTGCCGGATGTTCCACTCTTCGTTAGACGACAGTTTCACTGTGAGCAGTCCACACACGCCTCAAGGGCGTTTAAAATAAAAAAATAAATAGAAATAATTTTGGACTGGTCCATATCGTTGTAAAGGTAAGCCCTCTGAAATGTTTTTCGGTTAACAAAGGCTTAGCCGCAACGGCTTTGTAATTAAAATCTTTTTCTCTGATAATTTTGCGAATACTGAAGATTGATTGACCTTCTAATGTTTAGTTTTAAAAATTTTAAGCACTTTGTTTTTAACGGTTTTTGAAATGGTTTCTGTTTTCCCCCGTTCTGGCAAATCGTCAACGTTTCCATGTTCGTTAAATCGTTTCACCCACTTCCTCATAAAACTCTCTGACTTTCTGAGATAATTTGTTGCAGCTGTAACATATAATTTTGGTCCCCGTGGATGAGCAACAAGAAACACGGCTTCAAACCGAACCTTACATATATACAGCACTCATTACGGAATACGTCTTGTAACTTTCAAAAACGAGATGAAGTAAAATTTGACTGCGGATTAGAGGAGGAATAATTCTAACGGAAACCAAAGATTTTTATCTTCTGCGACTAACTGGTTAATTTTTACGAGCCACACGCTTTTGCCAAACACATTGTAAAAGTGATATTTCACAATCTGAATTATTCAAAAAGTATTCAATCCCGAGATCGGTGATAAGCCGAGGTAGCAGGCCAAGCCAAAATGATCATTAGGACGATACAGAGTAATCCCTTTATGTCATCATCGAATTACAAAACGAGCTTAATACAAAAGTTAGCGCTAAGACACTTCGTCGGGGAACTCTTGATGGTGGTCTTCCATCATTCAGGATCGCAAAAAAAACCGACGAATCCAAGCGGCCAGATGGTTTTCGCTGGCCAATCAATGAAGCATTGAATCCTCGATATTTAAAGGGCACTGTGAAGCATGGAAGAGATAACATTATGGCTTGAGGATGTTTCTCTAGACATGAAATTGGTCCCATATTATAAAATAGATGGAATTATGTGCCGACTTATTTACAAAAGTATACTTGAAAACACTATACTGCCACATGCTGAGGAGGAATTGTCACTGAAATAGATATTTCAGAAGGATAATGATCCGAAGCATGCTTCAAAAATATTTCTATATTTGTCTCGAGATCAGAAAGTCAATGTTATGGAATGGTCAGCCCAGTAATGCGATCTCAACCCGGTAGGAAATCTATCTATAATTTCCAATCTGATCGAGAGTATGCCAAGAAGGTTTAGTAAAGTAATCAAAAACAAAGGTTTCGTCGCGATGATTATTATTATATGTGAAAATTTACTACATAGTTTATTTTGTTTTGGCCAGCATATAATCGACATGGTTACAGTATTTTTATTTTTCCTGTTTTTCTGCTCACGAACAATAAACTTCGTTTTCGAATATATTTACTTGTTTTGTAAAGAAAAACATAATAAAATATATTGAAATTTAATCAGTTTTACTGCAAAATCTTATGCTTATGTAAAAGTTGCTTTAGTTTTGGCCAAAACTGTAGATGACACTCACCTATCCTTGGTAAACCAAGAGATTCGGCTCTGTGGGAGTTAAAACCAGGTTCTAGCCTTTCGGAGTGGAGTAAATTAATTAGTTAAAATAACTTACAATAACAAATTACAATTTTAAAATTAATACGAATGGTTTTTAACATATATACAATATAAAAAGCATTAATAATTATTTTTTAAAAATTGAACTAACTTATTTTTAAACACAACAAATCTTGATTCAGATTTGACTTCACTTGGAAGACTGTTAAAAAAGCTCAATCCCCTGTACAAAATTAAACACTGAGCTCCGTTGGTGTTAAATCTACTGGGCCTCATGGTATGGTATGGTTGAATATCACTCACATATACAATATTAGTTTCTAAATACTCGGGTAACATTTTATTTTTAATTTTCAATATAAGATTCATTGCACTGATAATAAGTAATCGCTCTTCTATTGTTATCCACTGTAGAGCATCTAACATTATTTTAACAGGAGTATAATTGTTGCATTTTAGATTTACGCGCATAGCTTTAATCCTCAGAATTTGAAGCCAATCTTTTATTCCCTACTTACAGGCATATAAAAGTGTGGAGCAGTAGTTAAAATGTGGTAAAATAATGGTATTATATGTATATTAAAACCTCTTTTTGCAATCTTACCACATATGTATATAATCAACATGACTCTTAAAGATCAAAGTACGGTCTAAAACCACACCTAAGTATTTAATTCTTCTCATCCATTCCATACATTTTGCCTTTTTTACATCCAATTTCAACTCATTCATTTTAAGCAACTCACTCACTTACATTTTTCAAGTCCGCATTCATCTTCTCATACATGCTCTCAACATTCTTACCACTTATGTATGTAAATCAAAGTATCATCAGCAAACAAAATTGTCTTACAAAATTGAACACAATGTTCAACGTCATTAACGTATAGAAGAAAAAGAATAACTCCAAATACTAGAACCTTGCGGCACACCTAGTTCCACATTCAATAAACTCGATAACACCTCATTCACTTTTCTTCTTTGAGACCTTTCCAATAAGTAACATGGAATCAATGGGGAAATAAAATCCCGGAACCAAGCAAATAAAACCTTATTCGGACTACTCACACATACTTGGATCTCAGGCTAGTAAGGATTTCCGGGACAAAGTCAGGGTTTTGGAAGAGAGATGGTGGCGGATGAGCCCTTCATGGACCAATGGCAGCGCTCACATCCCCGAATGGGTTACTGGCTTCGGTCTAATCGACCTCTCGTCCTAGGTGTATCTACAGTATAATGCAACTGACCTTCCAGGTAGGGGGTTGTGCCGGGGTATCTGCCCGGGAAAGATAGTTAAGCTACGAAGCAATAAGAAGCTTCGAATAGGACTGATCTACTGTTAACAACCCCTCCAAACGGAACATAGACAACGACCTTCGGATCTGCACGTGTAATATTAGATCCCTTAATAGGTCACGTGCAGCCGAACAACTAGCGGAGGCCCCGGACTGCTGCAATGCAGATGTTACTGTCATCCAAGAAATGCGATGGGGTGGGCCGAACAAAAAGAGTATAAAAAATTGCGGCATTTACTGTTATCTACGGGGCTGGATGCGGATTTGATGTTAGAGCTTTAACCAAGAAGTCTTGAGTTTCCGACATGCTATCGAGCGCTTCGTAACAATCCGTATTAAGGTTAAATTTGACAACGTTATCCTTATATGCGCGCATGCCCTCACAGAGGAGAAAGATGACGACACTAAAAATAGCTTCTGCGTGGTCTTGGATAAGACTTACGAAATGTGCGCTAGCCGCTCACGAGCTCTACGAGTAAAAGAGGAGAGACGAACACCTGCTTATGAGGACGAAAAAGAAGGAGCACCAGAAGAGCGTGGTCCAGGAAATTGAGAGTTGTAACTCCAGGAATAAGATTCGGAAGTTTTACTAAAAGTTAAAAGAAAACATGCCACGGACACAAACCCCGAACCGAAGCCTGAGGAGACGAACAAAGTAATAGACTCGCAGTCAACGCTGAGGATATGAGAGGAGCATTTCTGTAGACCGTATAATGATGACGAACCAAAAGCCGCTGTCAGACAGAATGAATCTTTCAACGATGAGCACTCGTTATAGTGCGTCATTTCATTCGAACACTATTGTGCTTCGAGCGGAACAACATAGATGTGATTATTTTTGGTTAATTTTTTTTTTTTTCGAATAATTTACTAACGCAATGTCTGTTTTTTTTAATTAAGGTCCTAATCTCAGCTAAATCAATTTTTCATAAAAAATGGCCAAACACCCCGATTTGGCAAAGAATATTTTGCAGTTGACATGCATACCATATGTCCTTTGAATTCAAGGCTTTGTAAAATGTGGTTGAATGCATCTTTATTAACCTTAAATCTTTTGATAAATCTGCAAAATAAAAATGTTATTTGCGTTTTAATTCGCGTAGGCTTAGGTATACGAGTATTTACGTAGCATCTGGCAATGAGAACAGATTGCTCTTGTCCCTTGAGCGTCGAGGCTCAACGACTTCGCAATATTCTCCGTCGGAGTCCGAGGACAAATAAAAAAATAGACCAATTATTTACTTCAATTTCACCGCAAATAATATTTTTCTATTTTTTATATCAACCGGAGAAACGTCACTTTATTTGTGAGTTGTAGCAGAATTTCTGTAGCAGAATTTTATTTTCATTCGATACGTGAGCTTTTGAGTGCCATCATCCCAATGAGGTTAATCGATCATTCGATCACGGATCCTACTCACTCACTCGATATCGATTCCGGTAATTCGGCCCCTGGACGATGTAGACAAACAAGTCCGTCCACCCGACCTGGATGAAGTGAAGATAGCCATACCTGAGCTTAAGTCAAACAAAGCTGCTAGACCCGACGAAGAACACTGGCTTAAAGTCAACCACCCAAATAACGAGAAACAACAAAAAAAAATCTTTAATTCCGTTACTTTATCCATGGGAAGAATATCAATGCAATGCATAAATCTTTGCTCACTCCCGATTGTGCCTTTCGCGCGTTTACAGATGTTTATAAAGTGTTATAGTGAAATAAAAGTGAGATAATTATTTGTAGCATACGTCAGTGTATGCTGTTGGTAAATATTTTTATATTCAGAGTATTTTTATTAAAAAATAAGTAAGGCTCTGTCACTATGAACTAAATGTGGTGGTACATTTTTTTGTAGTGACGAGCTAAATTTTTTTTTATTTCTTGTTCCATAACAAAAAAGTGCGATAAAGAGACATCGTAAAACTTTTTTCATTTGAAGATTGGATTATTACTTTTAAAATAAAGCTTAGCTACAGTGCCGAAACTCAGCGCAACGTTCTTTTTTCTGCCCCTACAGGTATCAATCCGCCCTTTTCAGAGTGACCATTTCCTTTACGTCAAGAAGTATTTTTGTTCATTCAGAGTGAAAATCTTTTTAAGTCATAAGTAACGGTTTGTGCAAGTGCTGTTTTGCAGTACGTAATGTCAAAAAAGTCAATAACCGTTCTTGATAAAGCTGCTCATAAAAAATGCCTCGAATACAGTAAAACTTTCACACCTTTTCAAAAATTACAAAGAAAAAAAAATGTCACCGGAACGGTTTTTAAAAGCTGAAGAATTTTGGCTTCAAAAAGAGTTCCTAATTCCATTGCCTTAAATTCTTATGCCACAACTTCTAGACAAGGAAGACCGGAAAAGGAATTCCAGGAATGAGGAAACAGAGCTAAAAAACGAAAAATTCGAAACCTTATGGAAAGATCGGCTAAAGAATTATCATTTGCTGTTGAGTTTAAGCTTAGAATAGAAGGAAAACGTTCTAAAGCCGAAGTCGTAAAAAGGGTTGTCGACTGTTCTCCTAAAACACTTAAAAAGCTTAAGAAACCCGAAACTCCGAATACGATCAAGCCATATACACCTGGAGAAGCCCAAACCCTTATAACCGACAAAACTCAAAAAAGCGCCAAAGCAAGAAATGCTTTGCAAGAAATTTACCCAGCCTACGATGCTATTTTAGAAGTAAAACAAGAGTGTTATCCAACAAGTAATTGTTTGACTATAACCGAAACCTTATGTGAAGTTAAACTATAGCCATTGTTGGACTTGACACTACTACGTTTGTCTGCTGCACACCTTGAACCTTGAAGCTTAGAAACGGTGATACTGTAGTATGTTCGTGGAAATGGGGTAGTGGAGGGCACTCGCGTTATAAGCAAAACTTTTTGGTAAGTTCTGAGGCAAGTGATACTGATATTGTGCTATCATGCATAGTACCTTTAGAAATAAGTAAAGTTGGTTCTGGGCCTGAAAATGGAAATAAATTCAAGAACATTCGCACGAATTCGCAAAGGAAAATATTGAGACAATAACAAGAGAGTTCGACCGTATGGAAGCCCGAATAAATTGTTAGAAGCCACAAGGGTAACCTTTAACGACAAAACTGTTTTAGTTAATCATACTTTGTTCAAAACAATGGTAGATGGCAAAACATGTAATGCTGTTATGGAGGACTGGGCTAGCTCAGTTTCCTATACCATATATGCCAGGCACCTCCTAAGGACATGAACAATATTAAACTTTGCTTACTCATACGGCTTACAAAGTCATCATGCACACATTAGATTTATAGAAGCACTGCTACATGTATCTTACAAAATTGAAAATGAAAGCTGGCAGGCAAGACGAACTGAAGAGAAACTAGCAGTTAAAACTAGAAAAGAATTATTACAAAATGAACTTGGATCTGAATTGGAAATCTTAGTAGATTTTCTAAAACCAGGTGGAGGAAATACCAATGACGGCAACACGGCCTGAAATTTTTTTTATGGATCCAGCAAAAACTGCTGAAATAATAAGCTTAGACCCGAAACTGGCTAAACGTTTTTTAATTGTTTTAAAGACATTAAAACTTCAGGTTTGAAAATTGATATCAATAGATTCCGTACTTACTGTTTGGACACAGCAAAATTATTTGTTCCCGAATATAGGTAATTGGTATAAAATGCCTGTAAGTGTCCACAAAATTCTGATGCACGGTACTGACATCATTGAAAGTTTTCCAATCTCTACCGGACAGTTTTCGGAAGATTTCTTAGAACCCCGTCAAAAAGATTACAAAATTTTTCAAAGCGTGTTTTGAAGAAAGATGTATCGAATCACAACAAATACTGATGTGCTCCATACCATGTTGATATCTTCTGATCCAAAGATAAGCGACTTGCGACAACTACCAACCCGACAACACAAGATACCACCTCCTGATGTCATGGAAAGATTTTAAATTGATTTATAAAACACATGTTCAATCAAACATAATAAAAAAATTAAATCCAAATTAAGTCCAGCTAGTGAGCCTAAATCGACCACTGTGCGACGGTCTGACTGCCGGGCTCTTCAAAGCGGCAGGCGATGACTTGGTAAACAGCATGCACCAACTCATTTGTAAAATATGGTCGATCGAAAGTATGCCCGATGAACGAAACCTCAGCATTGTTTGTCCGATCCTTATGAAAGGAGACCCTCTGAACTGCGGCACCTACAGAGGCATCAGTCTTCTTAACATCGCCTACAAGATCCTATATCACGTATTATATGAATGCCTGACGCCGTTCATCAATGAACGCAATGTCTAGTTTTAGCATCCCTAAAAAACCCGTCCGTTTGTGCAGGATGGCGGTAGAGAATTCGCGCTCCTCCATCAAGCTCGGTAAAGAACTCATTGATATCTTTGATGTCAAAAAAAAAAGCATGTAGTTAAGGCGATGCGCTGTCATGCGATTTCTTTAACATCATTCTTGAAAGAATAGTGTAAAACTCGAGCGCCAACACAAGAGGCAACAACCTTCAAATGTCTGTCCTACACGTGTACGCCGATGATATTGACATAATCGGAAGAAAACCCGCTTTCGCAGGTATTCAGACGTCTCAGGCAGAACGTCACGCTCGACAAATTTAACTTTGAGGTAGTTCAGGACTTTGTCTACCTAGACTTCGCTATCAATTCATACAACGACACCAGCGTTGACATCAAACGAAGAATAACTCTTACCAATCGCTGCTTCTTTGGGCTAAGAAGGCAATTGACTAGGAAAGCCTTCTCTCGAACAACTAACGTAATCACATATAAGACCTTAATGATCCCAGTCCTGCTGTGTGGCGCAGAGGCATGGACTTTATCACATATGGATGAGGAGATACAACGACGAACTGTAATATTCAGCCAAACTTTAAATTTCCTTTCGTCGAAAGAAAAAGGTTACTTATTTTTATTACATATTATTTCAGTAGTCCTTACATCTTTCCTCTTCAAAAAATACAAATCTATTCCGCACCTAAATCTTCTAACTCTTTCTGCAGACACAATCTGTGCAAGTATGACGATATGTTGACATTTATGAACACAATGGTAATACAGTTTGACACTTCTGCGAAGAGAACGCAACTAATGCGAAGCTGGAGACGCTTGTTTGTTGAAGCTCAGGTCCACCCCGGACTGTAGCACCACCTTAAGTAAGTACGAATTGGAAACACTCTAGTGGAAACCCACAGCTGATATTGTCAGAAACACCGTCAACCTCAACTTGAAATCACTAATTTATCACAGCAAAAATTAGTTTGGGAAAACAACGATGGAGAAAATGTGAAAATGTATTTGTGATTGAAGGTTTTTTTTTTACTACAAGACTATTTTTTCGGACCCTGTTGCACCTTTCAGTAGATGATAATACCAGGTTCAGTTGATGCAGAGAAGGTCTTTGACAAAGTCCAATGCAATTAAATCACTATAAAATAACTTTGGGCTATACCATGCACTGCACTAGATGAAAATACATATCAGCACATAGTCACTTCACCTTTCTTCGTGTTTATCCTTATCAAGTCAACACCTTGCAATTTTAAAAAGTCACAAAAATGCATCTCTGTTCTATATTCGATTTTCGTTTATTATAAGAAAATAAGTATCTCCTGGAGCCAATGACCGAGTAATATTGTACACGAGTAACGACGGGTCATTCAACCGAACATTCAACTGGACTGAATTGTTCGGAGTTTTGAATCTGGACATGTTCTTAAACTGTTTAATCAGAAACTAACTTTAGTTTCATTGTTTTCAATCGTCTATACCAAGGTATCAGTCTATATCATTTGAAGTTAATTACATTTACATTATTGGTTACTTTGTTTGTCATTAGCTCATGTTTAATTATTGGACAAAGGAATAGCATACCTAAAACCGGACATTTCTCATAGTTTGTCATGTGTAAATCGAAATTCTAAGAAATTGACAAAACTATAGAGGATCAAGATATGATTAATACAATTTTGCCATTTAATCGACCTGATTTACAAGGCCCCAAGTAAATATTTGCTACCTACTTGGCATTTTATACATGTATGTATATATTCTTCTATTCTCAAAGGAGAGGTAGCACTACCTGACAAGATCAGGCAACTTCTTACCTACCTACCTACATGTTGTATAAAAGGAAGCCAAAAAACCAAACGGAGAAATCATTTTTTATCGAATTCAAAATTAAAAGAAGATAGTCAATAATTTACATGCAATATGATTCCTTTCTTTGGAAGTTATCTGAGAACCGTTCCTTTTATTATAAGTAAAAACTAATTTTGGTGTTGAGACTCATAGCCACATGCGGTGAACTATGGTGTGATCAGCCCAATCACAATGGCTTCATACAAAATCATCCAAAAGAAAGCTCCCCTATTCACTGCAATGCAAACAACACTACAAATGAAATATCAACACAGGCTATTGCCCTATCGCAGGTACAAATGAATAACTGCTTGAATACTCGCATAATGAATTTTAGGAAATCAATGAATGCTTTTGTTATCCGCACACCACTCCTAACTGGGTATTAATAATAATTTTCCACCGCAAACCTTGTGGAGAATCAAAGCTCATCAAAGATTGGTTTATTATTTATTCATACTGAAGTCATTCTGAAAGAATTTTAATGGGAAAATCAGTAGCAGAAATATTGCAAATGTACAAGTATACTTAGGGTATGGCCCGGGAAGAACTAACTTGAAATGATAGCTCGTCATCGTCATGCATAGTCAGAACCCAATGACTGTTAATTTTTCTTTACTTTTCATTTGCATAATTGCACAATCTCTCCTTCGCCCGAATACAGATGCAAAAGAGATGCAGCACATTCTTATTGGTGGCGAGGTTTCCAAGCATTTAACCAATTTGAATATAATTTCTCCCAATTTTTATTCATCGTTCGTTTTCATTTTCATTTTCACTTTTTTCTTATCCTTTTCAAAATCACCACCACAAAATAAAATAAAATGAAAACAAAAGAAAAAAAAAGACACCAAATTAAAACGAAAGAAAAAAGAAATGCATTTCTGGATACGATTCGATTCGATTCAATTCGATTCCAAGCGATCCGGTTCCATACAAATGTCCATCCCCAGATACCAGATACCAATCTTTAAGATCTTCTCTCTCTCGGCGGACCAACTTACCAGATGCTCTCGAGGGCAAGGCAATTCGGTTTGCACCTTTCCGACGAGACCGTCTCACGTACGATCTGGATGATGTAAACGAAGCCATCGGCATCTTCAAATCTCTTCAGCGAATGTGTGTATATGTATGTAATTTATGTTTCTTTTTTTCTATTCTTTAACTTCAACAGCTCTAAGTACACAAAGCAAATGACTATTGATGAGGAGAGAAAAAAATAAAACTCTTCGTTTTTTTTCCCCCCTTTCTTTTTTTTTCACTTGTCACACTTTTTTTCTTTTTTCTTTCTTTTCTAAACTGGACTCTAGGATGAGGGCTTAATATCACGAAGAGGATGGTTCCAATCTAGCCCTCGTGTCCAGGACACGCAAATGAGGCACGATCGAACAACTTTTTAGGGCTACGTTGTTTTTCGGGGACGATTTTCGTGAATTTTTCAATCCCCTAAACAAAGAGCAGAAAACTGGTTCCAACCCGCGACGCCATATTTAATTTTCCCGATACACACACTCTGGACGGCATTTTTTTACAACAAAAAATTCTGAATTAATTTTCCACGTTTGTATACGAAATTTAACTCACACAGGCGATTTAATTCACATAAACACACTCACACATAATAACACGGCGCGGCAGTGAAGGCGAAAAGAAAAACTCGTCGTCGTCGTTTTCGTCGTTGTGGTTGTGTGGAGACAAGTTGCATGGGAAAAAAAATTACTTCTTTTTTTTACTTCGGGTTTTTTTCTTTTGGTATTACTTTCCAAAATTCTCATGACACATTTTGAGTTTTATTGAATGTTGCTGATTTTTAATTGAAGAGTAAACAATTGGAAATTAATTAGAAGTTAAGTTGGGGATCTTTTCCAACTGGAAATTGCATAATTTTTGATTAAAAAAACACGCACTCCTGCAAGATACTCTAGAAAGTTAACTCAGCCAAAGTGTACGCAAGGATTTCTGGTTTTTGACGTTTTTTCTTTAAGTTGTATTCACAGTATGGGTTTGTTCGCTTTTTATTTCATGACGTGCAAGTAAAAAAGTTTGCTCTATTTTTTGACAAATTGATAAACTTGAAAAGAATTCCCTTAAGTGGTTTTGCAATGTTTAACGTATTCACATTTTACAAGCATTTTATACTATTGTAGGAGAAGAATGTCGCAAAGGATAATTCTCAAAGCTTGTTCGCCCTCTGACTTGGTGCAGGGCACTGTTTCGAAATGAAAGTGTCGAAGATTGTCAGAAAATCAAATTCTCGCCCTATTTGCCTAAAGCTGTTGCGTAATATTGAACTAAGTTGCTTTCTTTTTTCGTTTTATCAGCACCAGCTGATATTTAACATTGTGACACCTATTTTTTTCCTACATCAGCTGTTAGTTGATCGCAGTAACCGTGCGTACAAAAAAACCAAATACAGAGTTTTAAGTTCATCATTAGTTAACAACGCATCCAAAAGTGCCTTTGACAGGAAAGTGGATGACAGCGAACTAGGATTTGCTATTCCTTGGAGTATTTCATCTTGTTATACCGAGCCAATATTATTGTGCGAAATAAAATACAAATATATTCTTTACAGGAAAATAGGAGAAAGTGAAAAAAAAAAACAAAATAGACAAATGTGTGCTGTGAAAAGAACTTAGTACCTACATGGTCATCATTTCTCATTAAATATAATATATAAATAAGAGCCGAACATATTAACTACCGCAACTCTTAGTATGAAGGAACTCGAACGTGGTAATAAGGGAATTTATTTCTGCTTGCGAAAGATTATCTAAAACATTATAATACTAAGCAACAGGAGCAAAATTTGAAGATTAGAAAACTGTTTGAAGAGCTTTGTTCTTGAGTTCAGTTGTTATTTCAACTATACATTGCTCAATAGGATGTTAAAAGGTACAATACAAGTCTGTTTACCCGATACCCATAGCTAGCTGGTCGGGACACTGAAGAAAAATTGAAAGCAGAGGCAGAAAAGTGAAAGTTTTCCAGAATATTAAAAAACAATATTACATACAGCATCAGGATCACACTAAATGAATGTGGTACTCGTACATGATGATTGTAGTGAGAATGGCTAAATAATACTTCTACATACAAAACAACATAATTGCAAAATATACTGTGTAAAATATGAACCTGAAAACACTGGATAGAAGTAGTTCAAGTGAAATCACTTCAACTTGGGGTAAGGTGCAGGGACTGACATATTGACAAGACGACGCCCGGGCCACAATTTGATAAGAATTCATTTAATACGAAACTATGTACAATTGCAATAATTGTATGGTTCATTTTTCATGATTTTTTTGGTATGATTTACTTATCTCGCTTATACAATCCCTCTCATATAAACTCATAACCAATGCAATAGAAAGCCTTTATGCAGTCTATATAACTCAAATAAAGCTTATGCATGGTATATCTATACTCAACGAATTGTTTTATGATGAGACGCAATGTGCTTATATCGTCGATTCGAAAAATTCAGGCCGCTTGTTCGACATCGAAAATTAAATCTAGCTTTGATCTCTTCCACTATTATATTCGCTATTATTTTAGCCAGATCTGCAGGAACACTTATACCTACCGCATTGCATAGATCCTTCAGCAACTTAACGATAATTACTTTATTGCACTTTCGGGAAAATCGCTCATTCTCATATACGCTTGCCACGGTGGTTTTCAATATTCCTCCGTTAATCCCTACACAGTTTAGAAAGAGTGCGCAGAGCCATCAGTGCACACTGGGTTACTCTTCTTGAGAATGCTTATCTGGTATCAACAGATAACCATCTTGAATATTCTTCAGATATGATTTGAGTCTGAGTCCGTTTTTAAGCTCTATTGCAAAAGCTTCGACAGCCCTATTTTCGCAAGATCTCTCAGCATTCATACACATCAATAAGCTTGTCACATCTATCACTACGCTGTACTTTCTTTTAGGCTTCAAATTCAGATAGTCCATTGACTGCAAGCTATTTTTTATGTATTCATATAGATCTCTAGTATTCGTCCAGTATTAAGTTCTCAGATTTGCTGACTGCTGCCGTTTCCAGTTTTAGTTGGTTTCTGAAAGGTTTGCGTACTACGGGATCCCGAATCTGTCTGGTTCTGGTTTGGAATGTTTTCTGCCTCACACATGAGGCCCAATTACCCTTGTACGTAGTAGATGTGGTTCTCCAATTGACATTGCAGAAATAGACATTTGGCATCGTCAGTTCAGTTTCCGGGATCTTGTTCATCTGTCATTTATTTAGGCCTGGGATTGTAGTTTCCTACATACTCGTATTGTAAGTTAGAAATAAGATTGTAATTGTCCTTCTCATCCTCAGCCAAGACTATTATTATGAGAAAGTGAGGGTTCCTACATTACTCATGTATCTGACCTCCAATTTCCGGTTACTGTACAGCTTCTCAGACAGTTAAAGCTAGTTAGCCTACCTGTGAAAGGGAGAGGAAGTATTCCACCACCTTGATTCAATGTACTAATTGTATCGCATGAACTCTTTCGATTTGACGGAACCCAACGTTCTAAGGACATTTTTGCAGTGAGTCTAGTACTCTTTCTACACCCCCATGATAAAAAGTTCACAACAAATACCGACTAGGTTCTGTTTGACAGCTGTGAATTTTGAGAAAGCAAGGATTTTTTATTCGATTTATTGTTTTATGTATTTGTTCTCCTCTATATTCTGTCGAAAACAAAAATATTATTTTATTTAATATTGAATTACATATTTATTTATTTATTTATTTTTTTATAATTTGCGCGCGCTCAAGAGATTAAGTCCCTTTAAAATGTTTGCACACATCGCGGGCGAAGGAAAATCAGGGAGGATTTGATAATAACATAGAAATTTACCAATAGGCCTATTCGTGTACCGTCTAAATCTACAAAATCCGTTCGTGTACTTACATATATATTTCACAGTTTCTTTGAAAAAGAAAGCGAAATGAGAGAGCAATTCATTTTCCCTCTATTTCAGTTCAAGAAATTTGTTCTGGAAAACTTGTAAAAAAAAACTTTTTTTTATTTAAAACTGTCATTGGGCGTGTTTTTATTTCGAAATGGAACATGGAAAATGTTTTTAGAAACTGTTTACAAACTACTCGTATATAGAAAATCGGCCAAATTAAATGAAAGGGTTCCCCATACAGGCATCTACAAAAGGCTTATAGAGTGGACAATACCAAGAGAAATGGTCGGAAGAACTCATTCAGATGTGTCTAGGCTCAAATAATCTTCGTCCTGAAGTTCGAGATTTTAAATAAAAAACTACTAAATTCATTAAAACTTTTTCCTTAATTTTTTGTTTTTGGGAAAAAAGGCAAAAAAAAATCAAAATAAATACAGTTGACATTTTGTCTGTTCAAAACAGTCGGTTGCTTTTTAACAAATTTTCTCTCTAAGAGAATTTTATCCTCACTCCTCCGGATTCTACAATTTTTACATATTTAGTCCAAAAAGTACGCGAACGAAAGTAATATAATAATACTGTTTAAAATTTGTTTGTGCCTGTTCACATTGGCGTAGGCAGCAAGGGTGTCGGAAAAAGGGGGAACGTTTTTTTATTTAAGTCTGAAGCAGAAGGTGGTGCATGACGTTTTTCCCATATCGTTCCATGTCTGACTTCATTTTAGTTTTCCTCTTCTTATGCAACAGGCCAACTTCTCGCATTTAAAAATTAAAAATTGCCCGATTCAAGTGTTCCGCTTGTCAAAAAGTCTTTCATTCCCATGAAAATGTGAATCAACGTTCATGGGCAGGACTTTCATGACCACCCCAATGTGAACAAGCACTTTGACAACTACAACTACACGTTTGTTGTGACCACTACTCTGTCAGTTGTTTTGTTGAATGTTTCAAAAGGTGTGTCTGTTTCAATAACCTCATAATTCCAAGTAGGTTTTGAGAAGGTTTAATCAAAAACAAGTTTTGCTAAGGCGCACCAACAATTAAAAATTGTATGGGAAAACTTCTGTTTTCGACTGAGATTACGAGAGTTTTCGCGAAAACTCAATTTTCGATGCGGTATGAAAAGGGTCAAAAATTAAAAAATATGTCCGAAAACTTTTGTTTTCGATAAAGGTTACGAGAGTTTTCGCGAAAATTCGATTTTCTATGTGGTGTGAAAAAGCGTTTGAGAGTGTCGTTACCTTTTATAATTATATTTTTGTCCGAATTTAACAACGTCAACAAAGCATCAGTTCGTCTCCGAGGCATTGATCATGTCCTCGGCGCAAATTGGTTTTAACGATTGAGCCACAGCCAAACATCACTTTAGCATTTTATTATTTCCATAAGAATTTCGAGACGACGACGCGCGGAATCGTGAATGAAGTATTGCTACAAATTATTTGAGCCCTTTCTTTATAACTTATGCATTTTCATCCAACTATGTTCACTAGACATTATATGTATGAATGTTATCCACACAGCTAAACTCGAATTTGAATTTTCTTTAAGCTTACTAAAAGTGCTATGGATGACAAACATGTTATGATACAGCGAAAATGCAACTCCTCCGAACTATGACGTTTAATACTCTCTACAAGTCAAACAGATCTACAATTCATGTCATCATCTCTATTACTTTTTTTTTTTTTTTTTTACAAATAGAGTACGAAGAAAATGACAAGTGCATGGTGATAGCAGCTGCCGCTGAACCTAAACACAAACTTGTAATGTTCTAAAAATGGAAGAAATTGTGGACTACGCCTTAAAGGATTTGCCTCAAATACCTCGAACAACATCAGTTAGTTGCTGCTTTATTTTGTCTATCATTTATGTGGCAAGTCTATATGTTTGGAGCAATGAACATAATAGGTAACTACTTGCCAAGTCAACAAATTCAAACAACTTTGAATAAAATGATGGCATTTCCATATCCTTTTATTAGCAAATAGTTTTTTTATTAACCTTTTAAAGGTTAAATAGTATAAATATATTTTAAAACCTTTTTAGGGACCATCCGTCCACGGTGAAAAGACGCTTTTGCAGTGTATTCTTTGTGATGCTCATAGCACCCGTATTTGTTTATGGATTTTCTTCCAAAGAACTAATGAAAGTTAGTTCAATATTTGAAATTTTGGGCATACGATGGCATGGGCTGGTTGTGGCGATATTTATACCTTCATTACTCACAGCATTACTATTCCTAGGACCACTTAGCGTTCAATTATATAATGGACACTTACAGATGTACACAGGTATGTCAGCAGTTTTATCATTCCCAAAGCATTACTAAATAGAGTTATGTTGTAGATTTTTATTATTGGATTGGATGCTTTAAGAATTTACTATGGCTACGAAATCATGTTGTAGCCCCATTATCAGAAGAATTTACATTTCGCGCCTGCATGATGCCTTTAATTTTACAATCGTTTACGCCGTTGAAATCAGTATTCATTACGCCACTGTTCTTTGGGGTCGCACATTTTCATCACATTTCTGAAAGGTTGAGATCAGGAATTGGCATAAAGTCTGCAGTTATAGTGTCTTGTAAGTTTTGCCAATTAAAAATATCGAAACAATTTTCATTGCTCTTTTATTGATAGGTTTTCAATTGACATATACAACCTTATTTGGATTCTACTCAGCGTATTTATTTGCCAAAACTGGGCACTGTATTGCGCCAGTTATCGCACATGCCTTCTGTAATCACATGGGATTTCCTGATTTTCAGGAACTCTTTCAACAAAGCACACTCAAGAAATTTATTTTTAGCAGCCTTTATGTGATAGGCTTGGTTGGTTGGATAGTACTGCTACCAGTAGTCACCAATCCAAGCTGGTACCATAATACTCTATATTGGAGACTGAACTAAGTCTCACAGCACCACAGACTGTCTTCCATAGTGCATAAGCCGTAAATTGAATTTTATACACTTGTAGCTAACATAGTTTTTTTTTATACTAACAAAATAAAAATAAAAAAACAACGTGTTATCATTTTTTTTTGTTTAAAAGTGCAAATGTTTTATTTCACTGCATACACAGCAGATGGTTAAATTAATTCACAATGTAATTGAATGATTTGCTACGGCAATTAGCTTGCATTTAGGGTGCTTAGAAGTTCGCCGGATGCCAGGAGTTCTTTTATAATGTCCAATCCACCTATTAATTCGCCTTTTACATAGACCTGTGGGTATGTTGGCCAGTCAGAGTATGTCTTTAGACCTTGTCGAACTTCTTCGTCGGTCAAAATGTCAAAGGTTTCATATTTTACACTGCAAATTGTAAGCAAATTAAATTTTTAAATAAAATTAATTCTGAATGAATGAAGAAAATAAAATGTTTAAGCTGGTCGGAATGGTGCAGTAGTAAATATTGAGAATAAGACTTTAACCAAAATTCTATTAATTATTATTCGAATGATTCGCCAACACACATGATCCCTAATGAACTAAGTCGCATGCTTAAAATTAGAAAGAAGCAAATAATGACCTTAGTTTATCCAAAGCAACAGATGACAACCATTCTCAAAGAAATCTGTCTGAACTTTTTCTCGCTTCTCACACATGCGTACATATATACATACAGTGGTGATAAATTAAATAGCACACTTTGAGAATAAACTTTAATAACATATTAAACACTTGTTTTGCATATCAAATGGTATTTCTTTTTTATGTTACATATTTTTTGCCATCTTTGTAAACTAACGGTTTAATTTTTAATCGCAATTTTTTTTGTCTTACGAAGTTAAACGTCATCTGGCAAAGGTACGTTAGTAAAGCGAAGACAAATTAAATAGCACACTTCTTTGTTTGTCAGTTTTTTTTTTTTTTGTATTTTAAAGATTTTACATATATTATTTGGCTAAGGTAATTTATTATTCTATTGTATAAAGTTGGTTTACTCATTTCTTGTAAATCAAACACAACAAATTAGTATGGGACGCGGAAAACATTCTACAGAAAATTTAAGGCAACGGGTTTTGGATTATAAAAATGGAGGCCTTTCAATAACGGATATTTCAAAATGTTAGAATGCTCGAAAAAAAGATTTATAACGCATTGCATCACTGTGAAAAAATAGGGTCTGTGCAAAACAAAAATTGAAGAACAACTAAGTGTTAATATACATATCTGAAAGTAAATTTAAAAATCGCCTTAGGGAGAAAAAATTGTTTGAGCGTATTGCACGAAGAAAACCACTGGTTTCGGTTCGGAACTGAAAGCGGCGGTTGGAATTTGTAAGAGAGCACCTTCAGAAGGACCCAACATGGTGGAAAAATGTTCTATGGTCGACCGAATCTAAGTTTAATCACATTGAATCTGATGGTAAAATTTAAGTGCGCCGTGGAATCAACCAATAGTTCAATCCTAAACCCAAGAGACTGTTAAACATGGAGGAGGCAGCGTTGTTGTTTGGCGTTGTTTTTCTTAGTTCGGAGTAGGGCCTATTTATCGTATGGAGGGTATTATGGACCAAACCAAATATAGGGAAATTTTAATGATACCATGCTTCCGAATGCATAGGATGAATTGCCGCTGAAATGGAAATTTTAGCACGACAATGATGCAAAACATACAGCAAAATCGGTTAAGCAGTGGCTAAAGGATCCAAAAATAAGGGTTATCCCACAAAATATTAAAATAGTCTTTGATATTAATTGAAATTAAGTTGTTTATATTGTTCTTAAAATATTTTTTTAAAGGATTTTTAAAGCAATAATGAAGTGTGCTATTTATTTTGCCTATGTATTTTTAGATATGAAAGTAGTTTTTCTTTTTGTTTTTCTTAAAAGGAAGTACTTGTTTTCACTTTTTTATTTTATTGTGTACTAAAATAGTTTTGTTATTAGTTTTTAAGATTCATATTATTCCGGTATTACCGAATAGAAAAAAAAGGGATTTAATAATTTACACACACAAATATTGTATGTACAATATTTCATTTTCGAATTCAAGTTCGTGACGTCTTCTTTCTGATGTCTTTCTTCATAAGTTCAATGAGCATTTGATAAAACTTTTAATCATTCGATCATGACCAACAATTGAGTATTAAATGCTGTACATTTATTATAAAGTGGAATCTAGCAGCGGAATACAATTATATTTTTCTCTTACAATTGCACTATTCAGGATTATGCAGATAGTGTACAACTTACAATGTAAATGTTAGTAAATATAGTCGAACGTACAATTATGTTGATAAGCACAGTTTTGATTGGTGATGATATGGCGGCAATTGTGTCGATTTGGTATAGAAAATTCCATAGTTGATCGAATATTCATGCAACGACAGTCCCTTAAGAAAATTCTAAAACACAAAAAAGACACGTTACACCTATTAATCGACTTAAAGGCTCATTTAGAAGCATATATCGAGACCAATTATCGTGAACAATGTCGAGTTTTGCAATCCTTGCTATGCTTATCCATTTGAGAAGAATGGCAATGGAGACTGCCCGGTACTACCTTAGGCTAAAAACAAACCGGGTCAGATAAAATATTTTTTGTTGACTAATGAAACAACAATCCATTAATTCTTATGCGTAAACACACACCAAAGCAGGCGAAGCAAAAAACATGTTTTCGACTCGACGTGTATTGAAATAAGAAACGTTTTGTCTGACCTGGTGTGTTTTCAGCAAACAAACAAACAAACAGACCAAACAAAAATAACAAAATTTCATTCTTCTCGTAACTGAGTTCATCAATTATGCCGAAAGTTTTATTTACTGCAGTTAGTACGATAATTGCGCAATCATTTTGTATGTAGGCTTTAAGAAATATTGAAAACAGGAAGAGACAAGTTGCCATTCGATTGTTTTAAAATCACTATTAAAAGAATTGTGTAAAAGCTTAAAGCCAATAGATAAGGAAAAGTATTTCAGAATTCTGTGCAACTATTTGCGTACGATGACGACGTAGACATGAAGACATACTGTCACGTGCACGTAATTAGAAACGCCGAAATATGTATTCTTGTTTTCCTAATAACACATATGTTTTCACCTTAAGGAACAGCAGCGTCTTCATGAAATTTTAAGATTCTTTTACCGTAGAATATAGTACACTAATAGAAAAAGTCAGGGAATTGACATACAGTGCCGTTATCCTAGCCATTATACGTCACATAAGAAAATGTTAACTGAAGTGGTTGTGCACATAATGAAAAACGCGAGCATTTTTTGTGTTCTTGCGATAATTTCAATGACTCAAAGTACACCAGCCCAACTCTCAAATATGGTGGTGGCAGTATTTTTATATGGGGTGCAATGTCGTGGCGTGGTGTCGGTCCAATTAAAAAAATAGAAAAACGGATGGACAGATTCCAATATTGCGGAATATTGCAGAATACAATGCTGCCATACGCTGATGACCATCTTCCCTTCATTTGGACATTTCAGCAGGACAATGATCCAAAGCGCACGGCGGTATATGCGAAAAATTGGCTGGAAGGCAAAATGGTGATGGTTTTGGACTGGCCTTCGAGTAGTCCAGATCTCAATCCAATTGCGAATTTATGGCAACACCTTAAAATACAACTCGCCTTAAAAAAAATTGGAAAATTCAACAGTCTTGTTGAAGAAACGAAGGCTACCTGGGAGAACATTCCACAGAGTGTTTGAAAAAAGCTAGTGGAGTCTATGCCCCACAGATTACAAGCTGTAACCGAAATTAGTGGCTATGCTACTATTGTAAATATTGAATTATATTAATTATTTTAATAGATATTAACAAAATTCCTTCCAAAAATATCAGCGTTTCTAATTATGTGCACGGCCACTTTAGTCAACTTTTTCTCATGTATGTCACATGGCTAAGATAAAGACACTTTATGCCAATTCCCTGATCTTTCCAATTACAGTAAAAGAGGAAAATCATCTTAAAATTTCATGAAGATACTGCAGTTCCTTAAGGTGAAAACATATGTGTTATTAGGAAAATAAGAACACATTTTTTAAGCGTTCCTAATTACGTGCACCTGCCTCTAGTTAAAAGAGCACAGTGAACAGTCTTTGGTACATTCGTGTATTTAGAGTGGGAAGTGGTGAAAATACGGCTCACGATGAAAAAGGGTGAAACAAAGCACATGGACTCCACCAATACATGACAAAAAAAATTACTCGAGCTGATTGAAGAGATTTGTTTGACTATTCCGGACCGATGTTGGTCAAGCAGGGCAGCGGTCAAGGCAGGCGGTGGGGGTTGTTATTCATCTGCCTCACCAGCACAGCAATTCACACCTTGAGGTGGTGTTTTCGTTGCACAAGCAACAATCACCAACAAGTCGGTCAAGCTGACGAGATCTACATCGACGGATGCACCCAATAGATCGCGGTAGTTTAATTTTACCAGAACGAGTGTTGGCCAATATACTCGTACATATAGAGAGTCGGAGCTGTTACTAAGGTCATTTGAGAAAACAAAATCATTTATAATAGGTCCAGTGTGCGAGGAACGCATTCTACACAAGATGAGAATGTATCCCAAGACTCTGGGACACGAAGCCTACTTTGACTCGGTCGCATCGAGGGAATGGACGACGACACTTAAAATTAGAGGGTCTTCATATCCCAGCTCTCTCATTGCAGACAGGGAGGAACACTGAGTTTTAAGGATCAAGCAATCTCGGATTCCGGACCGATATGCCACTAAGTGAAACACCCCGACACCATTAAACTTGTTTGTTTGACCTGATGTTTTTGAATTGAGTCATGTGAGCGATGATAATAATATAGCTTTCCATTTGATTGCAAACGGTTGATTTTCATTTCGTCGGACCAGATTACACGTTTCCAATCTTCTATGGTTCAGGATTTACGTTCCTTGCAAAATTTCAACCGGGCCTTGATATTTTTCTCAGACAACGCGGGTTTTTTCTTTTTAATGGCTGACACCAATCCAATTATGCGTAGCGCTCTCCTGGCCGTCCACTCGCTCACTTGCTTCTCTATTGCTCTCGCGGCCTCCTTTGGGGTCCTTGCTCTTCTTGATGCCATGATATGTTCAATTGATCGCGCATTCCCATCTGATAATAGCTTTGGGCGATCTCCAGAGTTTCGTACGGCCTCTAAGTTCCACCTTTTCTTTATCATGAGGACTCTGGAATGACTAATTTTCAGTGTTTTCGCAATTTTCCTGGCAGAAATATCTTTGCCAATGAGGGCAGCAATATTGTCCTCGATAATTTTCTCATTCTTAGCCTTTCTGTATAATATTATATTCAATATTTGAAATTCAACTCTAGGACACACTTTTTACTTGTAATAACGAGTTGTAACTAAAAATCTGCACTAATTTCAATAGCACGCCGTTTTATTATTTTACCTTTAAATTGCTAGTAGTTGTTACGCAATAATGCAGTTGATTTTATCATCTTTTAACATCAAACTTGCAACAACTTGCAAGTTCGATCAGTGGGTAAAATGGCATCGAAGCAGCAACACTTCTGCGAGCGTATTGTAACTTTTTATAAAAAACATGAAGGCAAAGGGAAAAAGTTTACCTGTGCGCATTTTATGACGGAAGGCGTGCAAAGAACAATTTATGCAATTTTAAGTACTCTGAAGATAGAAAGGAAGTCGGGTCCTGGCAGAAAGCCGAATATTATGACTACGGAAAATATTCGGAAGCTGAAAACCGCATTTAACAATAAAGACTGCATAAGTCAAACAGAAGCTGCTAGAAAATTAAATTGCTCACAGCCATATATTTGTAAAACTTTAAACCGACTTAACATAAAGCCAGAAAAAAGCAGCGCTGTCCAGGATACACTAAAGAGCAATTAAAGCAAGTGAAATCGCAATGTCGGCGGATGTGCAACAATGTTCGTGGAAAATTATTCATTTTGGATGATGAGAGTTACTTTTCACTCAACGGTCCACAAATGCCGAGCAAGCACGTTTATTACACCAACAATCTTTCTACAACTCCGATGTAAAGTATAAATTTAAAAAAAAATTTTGAGCCCAAAGTTATGCTGTACATAGCAGTTTCTGCTAAGGGTATTTCTGAGCCATTCTTTAAACCAAATGGCCTGACAAAGTCAAGAAATATGCACTAGTCAATGCTTGAACAAAATTTTGATTCCTTTTATAAATAAGAATCATAAAAATTATGACTACGTATTTTGGCCGGACAAAGTTTCCTCTCATTATGCTAAGGCGACATTGGAGTTCTTGATAAACAAAAACATCGAATTTGTATATAAAGAGAAGAATCCAACAAACTTACCACAATGCCGGCCGATTGAGGATTTTTTTTGGAGAAGTCAAAGAGGTTGGAAGCCTCAAAATATGAAGCAGTTGACGCGTCGCATCTGAAAGTGCCTTAATGAAGTTGATACCAATGGTGTACAACCTGCTAGTTCGAATATCGCGACAAAATTACGACGGGTTGCTGATAATGGCCCGTATATTGAAGTTCATTCCCTTTTTCCTTTTTAAAATAAAATAGAGATATACTAAATGAAATAGGTTATTTTTGTTTTATTATTATGTTTTGAGTTACGATGAAATAAAGTTTGTGCAGATTTTTAGTTATAACCCGTTATTAAATCGATTGAACTGAAACTCTACAAAATATATACGAGAACACAAGTACAGAAAGATCAGAATAAAAATGTGTTGACTAAATGGATTCGTGCAGCATTCAAAATTAATTTTGATTTCTTGTTTACGTTATTTGAACGGAATATTTTTTTGTTTTTTATAATCTTGTGTAAACATCAACAATTTAACTACATCAATAGAAAACTTAATAAAACATATAAATAAATAAATTACAAAAGATTCTGAGGTTTTTTACAATTATTCGACCGGTTTTGCTCGACACTGTACATATGTATGTATTGTTCACGCGCCAACTGTTGGCGGAAGTGAAATTTCCGTCGATGAAAAATAACCGGCCAGACTCACGGTACAACAAGAAACAAAAAGTAACAATAAATCAGCAAACAACAGGATCAGCAGTTTCGGTCGATAGGTGGAATTGGTTTGTTTTTAACAGCGCAAAAACTGCTCGGTATTTAAAAAAAAAACTGTTTCCACAGAAATGAATAAACGAGGTGGTGTGATTTTTTAGATGAAAATGGAGGTAAAAAATAAATCACAAGCTTTTAAAGCACTGGTTAAGTAAGATTGTGTTCATGGCTAAGTGAGTTCGCGTAATGTGATACGACGGGTGTTTATGACACCGCGTTTCGCGTAATTTCATTTGTGTTTCGACACTGATAAAGTGAACAACATGCACGCTAAAATGAGGTTATTTTTGTTATTGGAAAACAATTATGTACTGCGTAAAATATATTTGAAACCCTCAAAAATAGAGAGAGATTTTAAGTGCATCCAATCATAAAGAAATTAAAAAATCTGTTCATATTATCGTTTAAACACAGAAACCTTGGAAACCGTATTTTTACAAATGCAGAAGAACACTAGCTGGACCAGGGGTCGGCAAGTAATTTTAAGTGGGGTCCAGATACGGTTGAAAACTTTTATCGAGGTCTAGGAAAAAAAAACTCATAATGTTTTGTATTTTTTTGCTTCATTCAAGTAACTGTAGAAAACACAATAGATAAAATTAATAAGAGAAATCACAACAACGGTCTTGAGCCAGTTTTTTAACATTTGGTTCACGCGGGGAACAGCAAATACGAAGAGTGTCGTCAAGGTGAGCGTCTGATAATCTCGAACGTTATTTGTTCTTCAAAAAATTCATTTTTGAGGAAGACGATTCGCATATACAATATAACATATGTTATGTTGAGCAAAACATAGTAGCCAAGTTGGTAGCCAGTTTTTTGCAATTTTGATATTTTTTGAAACATGTTTACCCCACAATTCTTCAGTGTATGCAGTTTTAAACTTTTGCAAGGCAATATCTTCTTGCAGGCCAATTAATTCCATTTGGAGTGAAGCCTTTGGAAAACCGAATAACTTCGCAGCCACGTCAGTCCTGCAGCGACTTCATAAGGTAATTTAAGGAATTGAGATAGCTTCCCAATCTCTGCAAAGTTTTGGAATCTTACAGCAAATTCGTTTTTAATATCGGATATAAACTTCGAAAACGCTGCAATGTCTTCAGAGTTCCCCTTTTTACCTTCAAGAATTGTTGGGAAATGAATAAATTCTTGTCTAGCAATATCTTTTTCAAAAACATCCAGCTTACGACGAAAAGCAGTCATGCTTTGTATTGTTTGGTGCAGGTATGAGTGTTACAAAAAAATATATGTATATAATTGAATTGAATAAGTAGTCGGCATATTTAAAAACATTTGAAGGTCCAAGGACTAACCTTCCGCGGTCCGCCTGTTGCTGGCCATCGAGCTAGACATTTATGAAATAAAAATAATTTCACTCCGAAACCCATTTTCACTCCACTTCCCCCCAAACTGTTTTTTATTATGGTATTCAGAAGGACAAAAACTCCACAAACATTCATTTTCATGCACAATTTCAATAAACCTCTCCATTTTGTACGAGCGATTCGCTAAACTGAAATATTTTGATTGGAGTTTTTCGTCGCAAGCACTCGCTACATTCGCTTTTCGCTAAATCGGTGCGCCAAAACACTACCATATGTACGCATGCATAAGACTGAAATAGCGAAATTGAGAATTAGAAGAGGTACCCTCTCAACACATAAGCAAGTACAGAAGAAGTGCGACGCCGATTCACGGGTAAACAAGCTAACATTTTTAAGATTGCGGTCAAAGAAGAAAAACTATAAGAGATTCAATCGTCGAAATATATTGATGATGAGCAGGAAAGCCTTCTAACAGGGAATGAGATTTGAGATCTTCAATGGAAAGTATATTTAAAAGCGTTATTACACAGAGAATACCCTCACAGTATCATTCCCTCGGTTGCCGCGCAATAGGAAACCTAACTCCTGACAACTCTTTAGAAGGAGTCGTACCAAAGTGCGAAAAATGTAAATATTTGGGGTCTGGTGTTAATCATAAAGGAAATTGCGATAGCAGTGTCGGTACATAGTCAGTGTGGATTGGCACCAAGACTCTGCTGTAAGATACCACTCAAACTGAAGGGTTTGTTACATATGACGTTCGTCCAGGTTTAGCAGGGCGATGAACGAGAAATATAAAAAATGTCATTTTTCCTTTATATTTCTCGTGAAGGAAATGAAAATGTTACTAATGGCAAAGAGTGTAACAAAACGTGATTTAATAAGACTTACGTGCATTCGCGGAAGTCTTCATAATGAGAAGCCAATAGTAGAAGAACTTTAGGCTGAGCAAATCAACTGATTTGTCCATGTTCAACGAAGATCAAATTTATTTAGAAAATTTAGCTAACCCCACAAACGCTGCAGTAGTATAATACGTAAATATACGCGTTACAGAAGAAAACGAAGGCTAATATACTGTCCATGCACTACTAATGCTTGGCCAACTGGAGATTATTTAACTATGTCAAGTCATCGTATAAATTAATCACTGCTTTAATGTGTAGAAAAAAAAATCGAAACAAGTCTGCCTACTACGAAGGTTTGTGAAAGCAACGATGTACTCGTTGGTGGTTTATTAAAATGTATCAAACATAAACATATGCGGGTAGAGATACAGAAATATCATAGGTGGGAAAAATAAAAATTGTTATCATTGAATTGATTACAGTAAGGTAGAGATAAGTTTGCGGTTTGATAAATCTATTTGTATACAAACATATTGCTCATCGTGTATTGCTTTGGATTATCTAATAAAACAGCATAGTAGAAATCGTGTGCTGATTGTTATACCTTAAAGAACGGCAAACTCATAAAATTAAAATACTGTTCCCATATGTTCCAACAAACTAAAACACTAACCAATCCGCATAACCCATAATCCTAACTATATGTTTCAGAAAAACACCACTTACCCAAGATCATTTACAATTGCAATCAATTGTTTAGAAAACCCGCAACGAGGTGCATCGCGTGATCCTTTCATAAAAATCGTTATATCCCCCTTGTTGATCAAAGCTTTTAGTCTGTCTTCCAGGGAAACACCGGTCCCAGCACCTGAGGTAGATCCAAGTTTTTTACATTTCTCTGTTATAGCTGCAGCATTAATCCCATCAACTCTATCCACAGCTTGCCCTTTATTTAAGAAAAGAACTGTAGGAACAGCATCAATCTAAATAAAAATAATTAAGAAAACAATTAATTAAAAGCATTTCCTATAACATTCAAGGTTAGTTCAATTTCAAATAATCCCTACCTGATGCTTCATACAAATTTCTGGAAAGGATTCAGCTGCAACATTAAGGAATTGTAAATTTGTAAAGCCCAGCTTCAATAGTTCGCTGAAGACGTTGAGAACTTGCTGGCATTGTTCGGCCCATGGTGCTGAGAACAGGACAACAGTGGTTTGTTCGGAACTAAAGTTAAAGAGGACAAATTGCACGATAAGCGAAAATGAATTGTGAGAACTTGCTAATGTTTACTTGATAAGTTTGTTGTATTCTTCTTCCGTTTTTACTTCGGTTAATGCCATTTTAATAAATTAGAGTATTTTATAACGTAAAAATAAATTAATGTATAAGAATGACTTTTATTCGTTAGGGTTATGTCAGATAGTTTTTTGTTCACTGAGGTTTTGGCAGATGTGATGCCAATGCACAGTACATTGAGATCTGTTTGGTTATGAAATTGATTGTTCCGAATGAAAAGTCATTTCAAATTCTTAGGTTGAAGATGGCCGTAATGTCTTTTGATCTAACAGAGCTAAAATTTTCTTTACGACATCTGCTTTTATTTACATACAGGATGTTCAACTTAAAAATCGTAATCGGTAGAGAGATACGCGTG